>WOGZ01000012.1:0-281127 GCA_009733775.1 Alectoria sarmentosa
CATTTTTTATATATTTTTAAATAAGCGCAATTTCACATAGAATTCGTAAATCGTGAATAATGTAACGATAAAATCAATAAAAAACATAAATTTTTCGTTTAATAATCGTAGATCGTAAAACGTAGAATTCGAATCCGAAAAAAAAAAAAAATCAAATTTTAAAAAAAGAAAAAATCGAAAAAAAAAATTAAAATTAAAATTAAAATTAAAAAAAAATCACAATTCGTGTCAAATTTTCATAAAATTTATAAATTTAATGAATAATTAAATTTAGAATTTTAATTCGAAAAAAAAAAAAAATTTAATTTTAAAAAAAATTCTAAAAAAATATCTAAAAGAAAAAATTAAAAAAAAAGTTTTAAAATCAAAACAAATAAATTTTGTTTTGCGTTTTGAATAAAATTTATAAATTTAATGCATTTACAGTTTTAATGTATTTATAATTTAAATACATTAATAAATTTAAGATTTCAGTCGAAGAAAAAAAAAAGAAAAAAAAAAAAAAAAGTTTGATCGTCGTTAAGTTTTATGTCCGTTTCGCCTTTATTTGTTTTCAAGTATCATGAATTTAATTCATGGGCCCTGACTTGTTAATTCTTAATGATTGAATCGATTTAATAAATTAATAATTTGAATCGTTTATGCTATCGAATCGATTATTATAAATCGATTCAATAATATAAATCGACGATTTAAATTAATAATTTAAATGATTTATTTCGATTATTGCATATTTGAGCATAATAAATATATATTTAATAATAATGTTATAAAGTTGATGTGATAAAATTAATTGAAAACAATTTTTTTTTCAAAACTTAACATATAAATATTACATTATTATTTAATAATTATATTATCATAACACATAATAATAATAAATTCAATTTATCAAAAACTTTTATTATTATTTTAATTTCATTTATTATTATTATAAAGATTATAATTTTTTTACATTATTTCGTAAAATAAATACGAAATATATCGATTTAAAGAAAAATAATATTCAAAATATCATTTAAAAAACGATTTGTTATATTTATTTTTTAAATTATAAACAATTATTCGTTATTCGTCGTTATTTTTATTAACGTTATAAATATTTTTAATATTAATGAAAAGAAAAATAAAGAAAAAAAATCGTTTAAAGCTTTTATATCAAATATTTCACACATATCGATTTTAAAATTTAACGTTTTTTAAACATTAAAACCTCATTTCAAGCGATCAAGAATTAAAATTTCTTATATTTATAAATACATTAATATGCGAAATGATCAATTCGTTTATAATCGCTACTCGAAGGTTTATATTATCATTAATAACACAAAAACGATAATAAAACATTTAAAAAAAACACATTTCATCGATTTTACGATTAATAATATAATTATAAAAAAAATAAAAAATAAAACAATTATCGATGCAATTATATTTCGTAATGTTGAAATTAATATTAAAACGAAAAAAAAAAAGAAAAAAAAATTCATAAACCGTGATCTTAATAAAATTATTTTGAAATATTTATTTTTACGATAAATCACTTTTATGAATTTATTTTTTAAAATAATCAAATATAAAATCTTTCGAATTTATATAAAATACGTCAATTTCGTTATTAATCGTATGTTTTCAAATTTCGATTTCATTATTAAAATATACGTCGAATGTTTATTTATTAAAGATAAATAATGATTATATTATATATTAATTATAACATTATTAAATATTTATATTATATGCGATATATAAATCTTATTAAATCATCTTAAATTATTAACAATATTCGATTATTTCATAAACGAAAATTCGAAATTACGCATTATTATTCTCGCTTTCATGAAATTATAAAAAAAACATTTAAATTTAAATTAAACGATAATTATTTTAAATGTGCTCAACGATTACGAAATACGTAATAAATTAAAATACATAATTATAAATAATGTTAATTTAAATAATATTTTTATTAAAACAATTGTTGATATTTTACGTGAAGAAAAAATGCTTTATAATTCTTTATAACGACGTTTTCGATGCAATAATCATATTATTAATTTAATAATTCAAATTTTTTTTTGAAAAGATCGTTAATAATTACGAATATTTAAAAAATTTAACGTTATTTTTTTTCGATGTTCAATTAAATTAATAACGCAAATTAAAACTTTTCGATAAGTTTTATAATATCGTGATTTAAATTATAAAAAGTTTATAATACATATAACTTTTTTTGAGACGAAGCGAAAGATTAATATTATATTATAATAATAACATCAAATGAAATTTATAATACGATATATTTGATTAAATTTTATAAAGAATCAAAAAGGTTATTATAAAGATTATTAATAAAGAATTTAAATTATTAAAAGATTTATTTATCGTTAACGAATAAAAAACATTTAATCACATTCGTGATTTTTTATAAAACTTTTATAATGTTATAAAAACAATCGAAAATCGTATTATTATTTTGAAACGAATTCTTTTTATTATAAACTTTTTAATTAATATATTTAAGAATATTATCGAAAAATTCGTTAATCACGAATTTATAAAAAAATCTCTTTAAATTGAATTCACGAAATTATTAAAATATTGAAATAAAATAACAAAATTATCAATTTATATCGCGATAATCGTATTTAATTCGATTATTAAATAAACGTATTTTGAAAAATGAGATTTCGAATAATAATTTAATATGAAGATTATAATAAAAGAATTTTGAAAAATTAAATATCGATCATTTATCGATTTTATTAATTATTCGTTTACAACTTTTATTATTATCTTAAAAATCGATAATAAATATTTATTATAAATGAATAAAAAGCGAGTATTTTAATATGTTAATAACGAATTAAATTAATATATACGTGATTTATTAATTTTTTCGAAAAAAGATTAATTAATATTCGATTAATAATTAAATTTTCATCAACGTATTTAACATCTTTTATTATTAAAAATGATTATTAATATTTATTTCATATTTATTATATCTTCGAAATTAAAACGTATTTTTTTTGAAATTAAATACACGATGTTAAATTAAAGGATTAATCTTAAAATTACGATTATAAAATTATTAAAATGTTTAAAATTATGATTTCGATTAAACATTTCTACGAAACAAAATTTATATGTTATCATCGATATTATGAATGAAAAAATTCTAAAGATTATGAAAGATTTAAAAAAAAACCTTTAAATTGTTAATATGAACGATCCAAAATAAATTTAAATCGTTTGATCATATGAATCGATTACGAACCATATAAATAGCTTCAAATGGACGATTCAGGCCTCTGAACCGACGGTTTGGACCATCGAGCGCCCTGACCAACAGAGGCCTGAACAGGACATTAGTTTCCTCGTATATCGTGCACATGAACGTCACCGGAGCAAGTAGCTATGACCCCCTCTTCCGCAGCCATCCTCCCCCTTATCTCAGGAACTGGTCAGGATCAGAATCGATTCGGGTGGACTGCCACCGCGTGGCTGGCGTCGGAGATGAGATCATTTGGCTCTGGGGCAAGCCCAGGTCCGTAGCCAGGACCACGTACAGGTATATCTGCCGCTGGCATGGGATGTTGTAGAAATCTCACTTGAAGCATGCAAGCTTCAAGGACCTCGAAAAGGGTGCAACAATTACATGATGCTGTGAGTATATAGATCCGAAGTATGTAGCCGCGATTATAGCAATTGAAACGAAGCTGTGAAGTACTTGAGAGTAACGCCTCTTAGTCCCAAAGCTAAGGAACTTCTTTGGGCAAGAAAAGGTCGCTCGTGGACGACATTGTTTAGATCGCGCCGTTGTTTGCTGTTGCGCGTCGATCATCTGAAGCATGGACTATTTTTTCCCTAAGGCTAAACTAGTCAGGCCTGAAGACATATCATGGCCGTAGTCTCCATCATCCTGAGAGACTTAAGATCCAGAAGATTCTGCTCCGGTGATGAACGCCAGCCTAGAGCCGCCAGAGACGGCAAGGACGCCTTCAACCCTACCAGAGCCCTCGACAACGACACCAACCAGGCTCCAGCTGCCTTGCAAAAGAAAGCCCCGGGTGTCGGACACTCTTCCTTCCAAATGTCTCCTCATTCAATGTTCCGGTCACAAAGTCCCAACGCCTCCTCATATTCCCGCTGCTGGTATCGAATCCAAGGTTTCGTGCTCGCATCATTTCTCTCCCACGCTGTGACCTCTGAAGACTTGAATGATCAAACATCCTAAGGCGGGCTAAGAAGGTGGCACCTCAGGACGCCGTGATTGACCCCAGTGGCTGGATCTTCGTTTAGAACCTTTTGGAGGTGATGGGCTCGATGTTTCCTTCATCGTCATCTCCCTCTATTGACACTCAAGCCGTTATGTCACATCATGTTCATACATCGAGGTCACAAATATTCTAGGTAGGCCGTTAGCGGGTCCCTTAGAGCTCGAACCATCCAATGACTCACCTTTCTCCTCCTCCGGAAATCCGTATAAGCTCCGACCCATATTTCTTGATTGCGACAGTTCTCTGTTTTTTTGACGCTTGATATCGGACTGCAATGCGGTTTGCTCCGGTCGACTGCCTTAGGTTTGGCTAGCCAAGGCTACACGATTGTGAGTGAATGAATATTGAAGAAGGTAGTGTTCGTGCCGTGCAGACCTTTGGCAAAGGCCAGTCGGAGAAGTGCATATATTTAGCCTCTTTCAGTACTAAGTCTGGATCCCACCCTTGCTCATTGTCCTGCAGATACTTCTGGTGGTCATCCCCTCTGAATTCGCCGGTCAAGAGATCGTAATTTTTGTGTGGTAGGATCATTGCAGAGTCTTGGTACAGCTTATTCAGGATGTCCATGTCATAGTCATTGTATCCAGCATCCGCTGTGGCTTTCATGACACGATCAAATTCGTATTCTGAGGGCTGCAAAAGGAGTAGTTGGGAGCTAAGCACACGGCCTTCGAAGCCCAGCCAATAGGCTCGTGGCATTGCTATCCATGCTGGCTCTATGAGAAATAGATCGTCCATGGACTGAAGGACTGTCGAGTCGGAGTCAAGGTGAAGGACCCGCTTGTATTCCGTCTGGTTGAAAGCGAGGAGTTTTGTGTAGCTCTCAGCCCAGGTTACTGCTTCAGAGTTCAGTGTTACTGCGAACCTTGCCCTTTGATCAGCTTACGATCTTGAATCGTCCTCCGCTGCACCTCTATAGGCTTCAAAATGACCCTGTACTCATCTCGCGCCTTCCTCAGAAGCCGCGCTTCTGTACTGTCATCTTCGAGGGAATATCCCGAAGGGAACATCATCAAGCGGTCCGGCTTGCAGCCAAGGCGGTGCAGGCTCTCAAAGATCATGACCGAGTTGCAAAGATAAGGCAGATTCGTGACATATTGAACGTAGGCATATTGTGACCAACCAGTGTTCATCCAAATTTTGCGGCCTGAATCTTCATGTTCGCTTAAGCTTTGGTGTGTAGACCAGCGGACTGGTCTTATGGCACCGGGTCGTGGTTCACTTGGTAAAAATGTCCGTGCTAGCAATAGAAGCAATGTGAGAAAGACGATGGCGACACATCCAGCAATATAAAAGCGCTTAGACTGTATCATTTTTCATTCTCTGACAGAGGACAAGGCATAGATTAGGAACGGCTAACTAAAAAAATGCAAACGTACACTAAATCTCAACAGCATATGTATGATGAGTGAATGATTGAACAAAGTGACAGTAGGAGAGCAGGAGTCCAACCAAGGCAGAAGATATCCGGTAAGGCTGTAAGAACACCAGAGATCCCAAGGGCGGCGGGTTCGAAAGGGGCGCAGATGCCTGAAAAATTCCCCCTGCAATCGGATTTGACAAACTGTTGATGGGTGTGATGGTTCGTTGCAGCATTGGCTGCGTCAATTACACTGCCACCGGGGAACATTATTTTGATAGGTCACCTCGGTTGCCTATACAATGCGGGCAGCTGCAGTCAGAAGTAAGTACGAGCATTTAACGAGCTGGCGAGCCAAGTGCGTGGCACGATTTGCTAGTTTTTATGCGCTAGTTTTTTTCTGGGTCCCCAGACGTGGGCAGTCTTTTTTGATACGCGAAGCAGTGCTGTCAATTACCTGATAAGTTGTAAGTAAAGAGAAGGCAAGAGGTATGACTTATTTACATGATTTTAAAATACCCTGCCAAGACTGCCAAGGCTGTCAAGTTAATTAAGGCTCCTTTTACGCTGAGTATCCGCCGAGCCCTACTCAATGTAAATGCTGCTGCCATCGAATCTTAAAATGTGTGACATAAGTCATATAGATGATACATCGATGCTGTCGAAAGAATGATTACCTCGTTCACGTGATCGATTACTCTGTGAAAAACCTTCTTCTACTTAATACCAGCAATCAAGTAGGTAGGTAACATTTCGTAACTGTAATTAGATTACTGCACAAACACCCTATGAATCAGCAGGTTTCAACCTGCATCGACGAAAATCCTTCGCAACCTTAACTATAAAACGACTCAAATACGTTCTATGCAGAATTGTTTCAGAGCACAGCAACTTCATCCTGCATTGAAGGAAATCCTTCACCCTTTACCTAATAAGACAGTCGGATCCGCGTTCTTGCATATTGATGTGCGTTCAAGAAAATCCTTCGTTCCTTACTGAATTAAGCAGTCGGATCCGTTTCCCGCAGAATTCAGTGAGCATCAGAGAAAATGCCTCATAGCTTTAGATCGACATCCTCTGAAACTCCTCGTCAAGCAAAAGTTCAAGTAACATGATCTAGAAATCCGAGTAAATGAACGTACTATCGCTTTTTGTCAGTGCGCATATGATGCTCTGTCACTCCCACACAATAGACCGATCCGAGAACGTATACACATATCGAAATGGGTAGTACACCTATGAGATCCCTTTTATCTACCAATCACAATCTCCTCCAAGAATGCGATATGTTTTAAATTCCACCCTCCCAACGATGAAAGACACGCTCGTAAGCCTTCTTGTGCTTCAAAATAATCAATAGTACCGGCATAGGTGACGAATGTACTTGCCATGCAAGGCGCCCGATTATCCTGCATTGCAGTTTTTAAGGTCCGTGTGTTGCGTGGATCAGCCCAAAAACCAACGATTGGGGAAGGTCTACTTTCTACAACACCAAAGACCCGAAGAGTAAGCCTGATGAGCCAAAAAAGTCATGGACATTTCTTATTTGGACCGGCCGCCTTGGTGTCTGCCTCTCCAGCTGTGATGCAAGCATGGGGCTGTACTTTAGCAGTCACTTCAGAAGTTATCATCCCTGGTCTGTGCATCCAGTCAAAAGCGCCAGGAGCTCTCAGAAGGTGTCGTGGCATCGACCTTCTTTTGTTTGGAAAACGAAGCAAACTCCATATTCTTTCGACTCTTGCTCTTGAGGAACGCGGAAACGAGGCTGTGCCCTACAGGTGATACTCCCTTTTGTCATATGCATCCTTATAAACTCCTCCAGCCTCTAAATCTCCAGACCTTGCGTGCCGACTTTCGTTGCTTGTGACTAGCCCTATTTTTTACTTACAATCTCCACGCTCAGACGATTCAAGCGAAGATGGCTGGTTCCTTTCTGGTTCTCCAATTGCTTCTTGAGTACTCATTCTTCAGCCTTGCTCAGAGCGAACCAGAGCCTCTACAAGTCCCCACTTCCAGTCACGTCTACGGTCCAGATGGACCTTGGCAGGCGGTGTCTGTTCAACTGGGTGATCCAGGCCAGTATTTGGATCTATATCCTGGTAGCCTTTGGTCGTCCAACATCCTCACAGTCCAGCTATGCCAGGACATCAATGCCAACCCTTGCGGAAGCGGGGGCCTATTCGACCCTGAGAATTCCTCGACGATTGACGACACTTCTATCCAATTCACGAGTCCGATTGGAGATTCTGGTACTTCGGCGCAGTGGACTAACAAGGCAATGTGGTTCTCGTTTAGCAACCTGAAACCTATTCGAGACCAACTACAGATTCAAAATCAAATTGTAGCCAATCTCAGCGCGGAAATATACTCTGACATCACAATGGTGTATCCTGACGGGAATTACCCCCTGCAAGTCGGAGAGCTAGCGCTAGGTCCTGTTGTCAACCAGTCGTTCGGTGACGGAATCGATACTCCCCCCATCAACGCAAGTCTCATTCCCGGATACCTGGCTGCACAGAATATCATACCGTCCAACTCCTTTGGACTCCACGTTGGCATTGGGACGGAAGCGCTCAAGCTGGAGCTTTCCCTTTGGCTCGGAGGCTACGATGCTTCCAGGGTAGTCGGACCAGTCTCGACTCAGTCGACACAGGACGGCGTCGGCATTGTCGTTGACCTCCTTGATATTGGCATTGGCGTTGATCACGGCGGATCGCCATTCTCCTACTCGTCGCAAGAAGGTCTTCTAAGCTCCGGGAACTCCTCAATCTCAAGCGCTGGCATACCTGTCATCATGAATCCCAGCTCTCCATACCTGAATCTACCCAACAGCACATGTGCCGCTATTGCGAAGGACCTCCCAGTCACATACAACGCCGGCAAAGCTCTATATTTCTGGAACATCACCAATCCTCAGTATATAAGAATTGTGACGTCGCCAACATTTCTCAGCTTTGTCTTCCGGAACTCCAATGGAGGAAATCTGACGATCAAAGCCCCCTTCCAGCTCTTTAACCTTACGCTTCAAGCCCCTCTCGTGTCTACACCTACCCCCTACTTCCCCTGTCAACCGCCTCAAGCACCGGGCGGCTCCTACTCACTTGGACGCGCTTTTTTGCAAGCCGCTTTCATCGGTAGTAACTGGGAAGACCAGGGAGAGGGAGAGGGCGAAGGGTATCTAGCTCAGGCGCCAGGTCCGAATACCGACACGACCCCACAGATCAAGCCCATCACAAACTCGCCACCAGTCGGACTTACCAGCAATTGGGCTGACACATGGACGGGATTTTGGACTGCTCTGCCCAATACAACAACGCCTGCTCTGCCTACCTCTACAACGCCTGCTCTGCCTAAGTCAACAATTCCGACGGGTCCAGAAATCACCTCTACTTCAAAGACTGATGTCTTGTCCGGTGGCGCCATTGCTGGTATAGTCATCGGTGGCGTCTGTGCCGCGTTGATCGCAATTGGGATCGGCATCTTCTTTTTCCGACGCAAAAGAGACGGAACCCGTGCAGCAGTGCAGCCTACGATAAAACTTAAAGATGCACCAAAAGTTTCACCGCACCAACCCCCACAACGTTGGCCGAGTACGGAGGAGCTTATTCGTGAGCTGCCTGCGTCGTGACTCGTATGGCGCGCGGCAAGAAGAATTCCGGCTTTCACTCGTCCACGGCTTTCCGCTGGTAGCCTATTTCGAAGTTCGTGAGGGGAGAATCGAGGTTTGGGGCGACAGTGAGACTAGGTCCAGTACGATGTCCATTGTATGCAAGGCTAATGTAGGGAATGAGAACGGCTCACTGATGCGGACCGAAAACTGAGCAAAAATTCCTAGAGGCCGGCTTGCAGGGCTCTATCCTGGGGGGGTACCTTGCCAAGGTTTGGTGGGGGGGTGATGAATGGAGTAGCAGCTAGTTCATCTCTCGCGTGATCCTAATTGCATCTGATGAACAATTGGGTTTCTGGCTAAAATTGACCCTGGGAATCGTTCGATTGAAAAGATTTTTAGATAGCTGGGGTATCAAACTCATCAGTTCCATCAATTCATTTCGATCTAGTTCACAATTCCCGCTGCAGAAACCTCTTAGCCCAACAACATATGGTCTATACAGTCCTTGTTCCCCCCACCAATAAGGCTGTGTAACAAGCCTGGTCCATGGCAAACGAGGACCAAAATTAACATCTGGAAGCCCAAGAATCTACCAGCCATAACGACGGCAATATCGAAGCCGTAAAAAAGCCTATTGAGATACGACACAATGGTAAACAAGGTGGGCATTGACGATTCAATGAGTGATTTGTGGCAAAATGGTTGAGATGGCCACTCTGGCATCAATAGCAGAAGAGTCGCCTGACTTTGCGCACTCTCGACTCATCCGCATCCTAGAAGCGAAATACACCCACTGTACCTGTGTCGAAAGTAGCATCCCACTCAGAAACACCCCATGTCGCCCTTGGCGATGCTAAATTATATATACCCATCTTTGAGGGTTGGCGAGTCGTTGAGAAAGCGAATCCTGCATAATTCTCCACATCCCTGCAAATGCCACCATCTACTAGTATCAGCTTGCGTCCTCCTATCCTGCTGCATACTTGCTTGACTACACTCCCTCTCATGCAGTTATCAAGATCAATAGGTAAAATACTAGATGACTCTCAAAAAGCCAAAAAAAAAATTTAACCCTCGCTACTGGACTTGAACCAGCTCGTGGAGTCTCCGATTTGGCGGTGCCCGGAATCGAACCGGGATCGGAACGGGTTTGTCGTGCGCAAGTAGATTGACCACAACGTTACGTGCTACCATTACACCACACCACCGACGATGCATAAAAAATTTACGTTATTTAATATTATATTCAGTGTTTATGGCTGATGATATCTGGGCGGGTTGATGCTGCATAATGGGCAATGGCACAGTGCATTTGTTCTCTGCACAAGGCTGCATGCCAAGATACTGTCACGTGCCTTGGCGCTCTGAAAGTACGCCACGCGTTTTGTCTCAGCAGTCCTTTTCTTGCGTCTTCCATCACTGCGAAGAACATCGAGAATCGCAATGGCACGACCGTAAAGGAGTATCGCAGAGACAGACGCCAATGCTCAGGTGGCGCCTGCACCGAAGAGAGCCTCGACTGGAAAGTCAAAGGCAAGGTCAAAAGAAAACGACGCGCCTCAGCCGACAGTGGATGAGAACGAACATGCCGCAAGAACCCTCAAACAAGTCCATTGAATAAAGCTGAAATTCTACGCTAGGTCTCCCCCAACGCAAAAGCTCCTGCTCCTAAGCAACAGACCCTCTACAAAGAAAGAAGCCAAGGTGCCTAGGGCCGCGGATGGAAAAACTTGGATGTGTCAATGTCACATTAGAAGCAACATGTGTAAAATGGATAAGAGATGCCTGTGCGGCCGATACGCAGATTCAAATCCAGGACAGACGTGGATTGTCACTAAGAAAGGGTTCGAAAGGTCTAGACAGTGGGGACTGGAGCAAGTACAACGGGATCAGGACAGATTCCGGATGCATGTTTTCAGTGATTGGAGTGGCTACGGGACCTGCGAAGTGATGGAGAACATGGTGCGTACTATACGTACATACTACAGTGATGGACACAGCCATTGACATGAATAGTTCCTGGCTTTCAACAAGGAGGTGAAGCAAAGAACTCAGGACATCTGGGCCGTTTGGTCAATCATGGAAGGAAGGCGCTGTTCTTGGATAGATCAGCAGGTCTTGGACAATGGTATGGTAAGTGATTCGACCGTTGCCCTTTGCTTCTATTGCTGAATGTACGTCTAGGGATCGATGATTCTGAGGGCAACGCCAAGCGCGTAATGCTCTTCGGCACTGCTCTTCTAACAGTGATCGACATCCTCCTCAAGAAAGATCTCTTCAAATCGGATAATTCGGAGATCCGAAACATCCCCGTGGTCCTTGGTCAATTCCTCAACTTTGTTCATAGTATGAAAGAAATGTGCGCGGCGAACGAAGACGGATGGAAAAGAACAGTGCTGGAGAGAGCCGATACGCACGGGATGAAACCTTTTATGATCAGCCTCGACCGCGTCATCAACGAGATTAGAAAAGGTGGAGAGAATACCGTGTCTGATGATGAAAGCGGGAGCCGGATACCGGACATTATCTCGCGTCGTGATGGTCTTGGAAATGCAGCAAAGAGCTACGAGAGTAAGCCATGGGTTGACGTCATTACGTTGGAGAGCCCCAAAGCGGGCGTGGGAAGATCATGGACGCACTTTGACTGGGCTACCGAGGTATGGCCTGCCCTTCCAACGTTGAGACATTCATATAGTTTCCGCTGACCCTTCAACAGCTCCAGGCGTACTCCGAAGCCCAGAATGTCAAAGTCGGGCCGTTCGGACCCACGTACGGAAAGAAGATTGCTGGCAGGTTCTATGACTTGACTACAAAAGGCAACCAACGTCAGATGGAGAGATACAGACTTGGCCCGGGGGAAAGCGACGAAGATAGTGAGTGATATCATACTCTCAGGCGGCTTTCCTGTATCTCGCATGTACGACGCTGCGCCCTATTCGCAAATAGTGTCGAGGTGTCCGTTCTTGCCGTGGATGACCAGGTTCCTGGTGGTAAAACACACCTGAACTTGCCGCTATCGCGTCTGCAACTAATTGCATTAATCTTAATGGCGTTTGGGTGCTTCCCAGTAATGTTGTGCCTCCTGCTTTCGCTCCAATGACTTCACCCTGCCATCTCAATGGTCGTGGCCCTACGTTGAACTTATTCCCATCAGACCGATTCTTAGAGCTGCTTCCAGGTATGAGAGTTTCCTTTTTGGCTCGGAACGTTCCTAAGGATCGAGTCTGTTGCTACTTGCGACTTCCACTAACCAAAAAGTCCATTGCAAACATGTTCCTTCTCAAAATTCTGCGCAAGAACCTCAAAGCCCGTAATCAACAAGCAGCTGATCCCCATCCCCACGACGATTCGCTGGACCAGACAAGCCTGCCAGTATTCCTTGCGAAGACGTGTCATTGTGAGGCCGAAGACCACCAAGAGGAGACGAATGGAACCCGCGTCATATGTGGATGCGCTTTCAACAGCCCAATGAAGAGAAGAAGCATGAAAGTTTGGAAGTATCCGATGCACCAAATGTCGGATAACCACAGGTCTGCCTGATTATAGATTTCGAAGATCCCACATGAATTGGCCATCCCCTTGAAACTCTGAATCCGCATACAAAGCATGGCAAAGTCGATGGAATATGCGGACTAGCCAAGAGCTGAATTACAGTAGAAAAGAGCCAACGACGTGGATATCGACAGTGAGTTACTCGCTAAAAATAACTCCAATGGTCGCATCCTGCTCCTTGCGGTCTAAGACCGCGCTTATAGAATTGACATATCTCTGGCTGTTGCACTTCAGGCTGTGTCTCGTCGCCAGGGCAGAAGAAGGAGTGTATGTTCGCAAGATGGGCAGGTGTGACCTTTACACCACTTGTCATAATTCCCTGAACGTGTCAGCCGCGTCCTGTCTTTCATATGTGCCAGCACTACGTGGGACATCTTTCATGGCTCCATTGGGCTGTCTGAAGCATCATCCTCATCATTTTTATCAATCGATTTCAGTGAATGCAAGAAAGTTGATAGGCCAGCCGTGTACTATTTCATGCGTCCTGGTCCTCTATTCATATATGGTTTATGTACCGTTCATCCAATAGACAGTGTCGTTCTTCATGCTGATTACAACTGATATGCGTATCATGTTGTACAGATCCTGGGAGTCCAAGAGAGGAATGCTTTCTGGCTGCCAGCCTGAAAGCAGAAATGTCGGAGCGAGGTTGACTATGGGAATGGTTTTGTGAGAATGGTACGGAATGAACGGCAGGTCATCACGTTTGGCTTGGGGACCACTGCTCAATGTCAGACCAAGATTGACAATCCTTGGTCAACCATCACTACAAACAGCATTCCTGAGCTTCCTGTCGATCAGGCAAGCGTATACGAAAAGACTCACTCGTGGTTCATGACAAAGAGCCATGAAAAGCAACCTACAACAAAGATTCAAAGGCTGAAGGACTCTTGTGAATGCCATTCTACAATAAGTTTACATAAAGGACCTCTTTCAACATAGTCCACCAACAGCAACGGATCCGCTATATATTTGTGATTGAGGGAGGAATAGACCCACCCTTATCGTTTCGATGCCTTTAGAGTCTAGAAATCGAGGGGGAATGATTGTGTACACAAAGCTAGAAATGATGAAGCTCTATGAGATTGTCGTGATTTGAACCACTGCGCAAGGCAGAGTCGGTCCTTTTGCGAAGAGCGCTAGAAGGCTTCAGGGATTTTCCGCGCAGGATCATACGATTGATGGAGAGCCTCAATGATAACAAGGAGACGTTAATTCAAAATCTGTCTATCAATATCGCAAATCCTATTCTCACCGCTGCCAGCCTGAAAGAAAGTCTAGGAATGAGGTTGCCTTGCGAGATTTCCTTGAAAGCGGTCGTGGACATTCGGGATTCTCCGAGTTCGTCAAAGACGGATCACTCCTCTCAAGGTCTCATGAGTATACTCGAAGACCGTCAAATGTGCAGTGATCCACTTCAAACCCTTCAAATGTAGAGCAGGCCTTTAGCATCCATTGGTAACTAGGATCACGTGACGTCACAAGCCTTAGCGTCTTGGCGCCAGGGTAGGTGATGCGTTTCATCGCGTCTGGCTACTAGCCGCTCTTTCTTTCGTAGTGCTCCAACATATCCAAGTGTCTCCCCTCTAATGACAGCGTCTATCTCGTGAAGCTAAAAAATACAGGCAATTATTGATCACGAACAGCCCCTTCACATGCGACAATCCAGTACAATGCACAATGGCGCTATGACAGCTCAGATCCCGATCCTACTCTGGGCGACAAACCCGAAGATTGGCAAACGAGTGAGTATTCGCAAACAGGTCTTGACAAACATATTTCAAAAACGACTCCCAGCAAACATCCCCACAATAGTCTTATATCTTGATGAACTCGCAGCTTCCTTCTTGTGACTTGAGAAGCTTCATCCCTTCGGCTGGCAGTATGGCGGGCGTAGCAAGCCTAATCTTAGAGGAAATGTTTCTCCTGGCGAAGGCTGCAATGCTGTCAGCCGAAGGGAGGCTTCCCCGATTCGTGGAAAACACGGCCCGACCATTTCTCCCTGCCTCTACTGCATCGTGTGTGCTGTTACGGCTTAACACTTTGTCATTATAACACTATACCCGATTTGGTAGCCGAGCATTTCCAAGGTTTGTATCGTGGTGCTACTTCAACCTTCCAACCTTCCAAGCTCTACAACATCTTTTGCTACTAGTGTTGAAATCCTCTCAACGCTTTCTGGTTGAGACATTGCAAACAAGATCTCAAGGTAGGTCATATCTAGACCGTCGTGCCCCGTCATTGATGGGGTCATTGTTCACGTTTAGGCAGGACCCAACACGGTCGTCGTTCTGGTCTGCGCTTCAGCAGATAAATCATAAGTCACACTTGGCAGAATATAAAGTAACATGGCTGCGTATGCATGGGACGACTTGGATGTGACCTCTGCGGACGAGGAGAACACAGATTCTGCAGATCTGTGGAGCAGACGCATCCGCCATTCTAGCCCACCCTGTGAACCACCTACTACTATGACTTTGGTTCCAATGTCAATCCCGTTCTTAATCTTGCCACGGGAACTCCGAGACATTATATATCGTCATCTACTCTCAACAAAGCGTACGAAGAATTATTCCAGAGAGCCTTCACGCGTAAGTGCTTTTAACTTTCTCAGGGTTTCGAGACTGACCGCGGACTCAGGACTCGGTGAAAGAAGAATACGAATACAGATTCCACCCTTCAATCCTCCGGACCAATCGACAAATAGAACGTGAGGCCAGCCGCGTTCTGTACACTGAAAACCTCTTGATCCGCGTCAGCTCTAGTGGCCGGAATTCCTCGTCGGGTGCCTTTGGCGGGAATGGAAAAGGCCACGCGCTACCGATTCTAGCCATCGAGGACCACGCTAAACGGTTCACACGTCACGTCATGGAAATAGTTATGCTCCGGGATTACGTACCAAACTTTGCTATATGGGACGGCTCGCGTTACTCCGAGAATTGTTTCATCATAACCAGCGACGACCTCCCAAGGTTCTGCTGGATTTTATTCGTCAATAATAGTCATGGCTGGGAGGAGGACGAATTATTATCGAGCTTGGCTCTCGCAGTCGAGATCCGTCACGATATGGATGTGAGCACCACCCAAGGAGAGACGACTACGGGGAGTGGAAGGAACTTTGAGTACGAGGTATACGATGAAGATAAGGCAAAACTTGAAGGTGAAGCAGTTTCATGTGGAAGTCTTCCCAATGACAGAATCCAGACCACCACCAGATGCTCAGACATTCAGATACGTCGGCTACTGGAGCCACTTCGCCGTTTACACAGTATTCAGGTGGTACACATCGAAGGGCCCGTCAGCGAACATTACAAAACACCACTTGAAGCGAGCATGTGCGGACGTGGACCAAGTGACAAAGAACTCTTTGACGTAGTACTCGCCACATATGAAGACGCCAGGATCACTTACGAAACTGGCGATCTTTCCTCGGCCGTCACCAAGATGAAACAGACACTGGATACTATCGATGACTATAAAGATATAGCCCCAGGAGGGCCCCAAGGTTTATCACCACTGTGGGATGCTTGCAAACATATGCAATTCACGACATGGACCAATCTCGGCTGGGCAAGCCTGAAGAAACGCCAAAACTATGTTGACGTTTGGGATGCAGACCAACATGTAGAGACCCTCGTTTGTACGTTCGTTGATGAGGAATGGCAATATGCGGATCTGCCTTCAATGGGGCACGACATTGCGATGGTATTCTATCTGATGGCGAAAGTCTGGGAGGCGTTTGACGATCTCGGGGAGCACGACTACGACTGCCGAAGCTATTACCTTGAGCAAGTTGTTAGCTATCTGAAAGAAGGACTACATCACGAACCGAGAAATAAGATGCTGGCACAGGAGTTGAGGAGCAGAGAGGAAGAATTGGAAAACACCAAAGAGTTGGAAGACTTGATGGAGATGTCCGATCGAATCTACGAGAGAGGGGAATTCGCGCCGAGGGGCCGAGGGGGGTTTCGGGGCCGAGGACGAGGGCGAGGACACTAGAATGGTAGACACAAGAATATGGGATGAATCAATGAGGTGGAGAAGATCTCATTCGCTATGCTACTTGCAAGACGGCGTCAGGGTCCCTGGGTACAAGGAGAGAGAGTAGGTTTCTTACATAGTCTGCTTCGGTATAAGTTTCCCTTGTGTAGTAGACACAGCATACGAGTCGTCAGATTGCCAAGAATCCTGTTTCTCAATATCGTGTTCCAGCCATTAACGTACGACGGCTTGGTTTACAGCCGATTTGCCCTCACCAACAGATGGAAAACCCAAACATCTTAGCATATCAATTCCGCGGTCTTCATATGAGTCAGAGATGCTCGGGGGGGGGGGGGGGGGCAAAACAGGCGTTCGTAGATGGGATTTGATGGAAGTGGTTGGTTCCCAGCCTCCTCCGGCCCGTTGCCCTGCCAGCCTCATAATTTAGTACTGTATATAGGGTTCGCTCCAGGGGAGCTTTGGGAGAATGATCAATCCATCCTTCACGTTCCATCATCTAATTTCAACAGATGTAGCAGCGCAACTGATAGAAGCGTCGAGGCCGAGAAGCACAGGCAGAGCAATATTCATCAGGCCAGCCGCCTAGTTAGTATCGCACATCAGATGAGTAAGTAGGGCGTTAAGGATACTCATTGTATATATGTTAGATAAACTAGCCAGCCAAGGGCTTTTGATATCGGTTCTCGCTCGGAGATGATGAGTATGTGTTGGACACCATGTTCGATAGAGAGTGAATTGAATTGAATTGTAAGAGGGACATTCTCATTTGTTCTGGAGACGATGAATGCTCCCGCTGGCGGATCTATGGGATTGGACGTTCTGGTTCTTCTCTGCAAGCGCCTATTCTGGTCCAGATTCTTACCCTAGACGTTTGGTCGAGACGCGCAAACCCCTCGAATCCAATGCTAGAGCCGAGAACAAACTCCCTCATGCATCCTGCCTTCCAACAAAATTAGACCATGTTCATCCCCAGAGGTCCCATGATTTCTAATGACCCCCCAGAACCCTTCGTATATATACATTATACACCGTCCACCGAATGCATCACGTAGATCTATCTGATGGGGCACAGTTCTAGATATGTGGGTAGTAGCAAGGATGATGAATTTTATGAAGCCTTTCGCAAAATATAGGTAGTAGTGCCCCACCAAGCTAGCTATGCTACATATGGCTACCTAGTTGCGAATGCCTTCGTCACACTTTTCCAACTGAGTGTCGAGTGGTTCCGACGCTTTGACCGTACTAACTTACCATTACATCCCCTGATACCTACCGACTATGCCCAATTGAGCCTACCTAGCGAGATACACCGTGGTTTTACATATAGGCTCCTCGGCCTCCCTCCCTCCCTCCTCTATAAGTAATCTTTTTCCACCTTCCCGCACAATATTATAACACTAACCCTCCTTCAATAGCTTATAATCATAATCCCCATATACCATCACACGATTACCACCTTACCACCACCTGGTCCTTACACCGTCGAGGAGGATGAGAAAAATCCCTCATCGTACATGACCAAATTTGAATCAACGTCCCAGAAAAGGGGCCATTCAAATGAGCTAAAAAAGATGCATTGAGATGGGGAATTGCGGAAAAAAAAGAAAAAACCGCGGAATACCGGGATAGGGATATTTCCCTCATTAGGAACCCCCCACAATCTACTCGCCGGTTTCCGGGGGCTTCAAATTCAATGCAATGGCATTCATTCTACTTACATTGCGCATCGTCGAGACCGGGGCGAAGCAGGTCCAGGCGTCTGTCGATTGCATTGAAGAAAAAAACCTTGCAAAGTCAAGGTCACGGTCAACGCACCAAGCCAGAAGGTGTTGGATGCAATCAACGTCTCTTCAAAAGGAAGAAAACATAAAAACCCCAGACGAGCCAATTAGATTTATCATTTCCAACCATCACCCCATTACACCCAAACAAATCCCATAACAAACCCTCCGTTCAATCCCAATCCCAATCCAAATCCACAGGCTCCTCAACACTCCAAAGCACTCCAAAGCACATCCAAAGATATCTTACATCCCCCATCAGACCCAACCAATAACTCGACGTCCCCCCAAAACCTCCCAGCACAGAACCCCTCCCCAGAAGACTATTGCAGCTTCGCTTTGACTTTGCGTACAGAATCCGCAATCGTTGCCCCAATATATCAACCTCCATCCACACGCGCATTCTCCCACGCTTCATTCGCGGCGCCAGCATTTCCTCGTGCTTTCATGAGGACAATACCGGCCGGGGTGAGTAGGCAGGTGGGTATAGTAATGGAGCCGTTAGATCTTCACCCTTGGGCCTTCACCACCCGCATGCGGTCGTAGTCCTAGCATGAGCAAAGTCATGATTCAAGAACGCTTCTTGCTCTCCCTTACATAAATCCCATCGCTTCCTTGCTACCCCAAGCGCCAAGCATATTTGCGTGGTAGCTGCTAATAAGTCAATCATCATCACACCAACCCGTATCCAGCTCACTTCCCCGCACTCCACATTAACTCAAATAACGTATCCAACTCCTCTCCCGCACCCTGATTCAAATAAAACTGCCTAACACGCCCATCTACCACCTCCGCATCCAAAAACATATACTGCCGCTTCTCGACCCCCATCTTCAACGGCTCCCTAATCTCCCCAATCGAATGAACGTACCCCGGATTGAACGTATCAGGCACCGGTCTAGGACCCAACCACGTATGCTCCGGTTTCCGTAGCTCGTCATTGGTGATACCATTGGGGTACGTCGCAATAGAGAAGCCATTACTGAGGACAGTGTCCCCGCCGAATCGCCAGCGCTGCAGGAAACATTCTCCGCAGATATCTGCGACAAGATGCATGACATTTAATGGGAACCAATTATCACGGCGCTTGTCGTCCCACCAGTCCGCTTTCCAGTGATGAAGAGAAAGTGGTCGCCACCCGCTTTCGTAGACGCCAGAGAGGTCACCGCCCATATCCATTTGATGAAGGGAAGGGATAGGGGTCAACTTAACATTGCTATGCCACTGTATGCACTCAACGATGCGCATATCGCCGGCGCTGGAGCCGGATTGGTCTCTGCAGGTTTGGTAGTTGGAATCGATGATGGCGGCCAATGGGAGGGAGAGGAATAGACCGGCGCCGCCAAAGGCCATGAGGCCGTAGAGGACGACAGACCACCATTCTTCGGATATGCCGCCAACGTATTGCGGTTGTGTGGCATCGTAGTTGGATAACATGGTGACCAAAGAGGGCATTGACGGGAAGAATGTGTCGTCGTCGATGATTCCGATCCACTGAGTAAACTTATTGCGCTTGCTGTATAGTAATTTGACTAGAGAAAAGTAGCGCAGGGCCATGTCGTCGTTTTTGTCTAGCGGTTCGGCGAGGCTAGTCTTGATGCCAAGATCGCGCATTTGAGACTGTAATTCGGCCATCTTCTTCTTGTCAGGTTCTCGGTCCCCTTCTGAGTTGATGACAATGACGAAGAGGTGGGCATGAGTGTGGGCCAGCCAGCGCTCGAGAAATGGGATTGAATCCTCGAGGCGGTTGAGGAGGGTGGACATGCCGAACAGTATATTCGAGGCATCGACCGTTTCCTTATTGGGAAATGAAGAAACTTCCAGTGACATGGGCGGCATGCAGTGTTCCAATATTGGATCTTTTCCTGGATCCACGATCTGTAGCGTTGGAAACAGAGGTTCATCGATATTGGTGACAGAAGGGCGTTTTGCTCCCGATGACCTAATATTGATATCGCGCCGAGCGTAGTTGACAGGGAATTTGACATTTAGATCTTTCAGACGGCCCAATCTCTGCCGACACGGGTCTTGCTGTTTGCTCTCTTCAGTGGCAAGGACATTTTGTTGGGGGCTACCCGGCCCGGTCCAAAAGTAGAAGTGCACAAGAAGAGCGCTGGCAACGAGGAAGAGAAATACAAGAGTAAGGATACGATTGCGAGAGGAAAGCATTGCAAGGGTCAGCGTGTACCAACCAGGATCGACAGCTAAAGATTAGTACATTTGCGCAATGCGATAAGGCCTGGTGGCCATGGTCGCATCGAGGCACGATGATATATTGGTAACGACAGCGCCAAAAGATGGAATATAAACAAAATGGACAGACGGCAATACCTTGAACGCGTGGCGATGTAGATATATATATGGAAGAGAAGAAGGAGAGAGAGAGAGAGAGAGAGAGAGTAACATTATGGATGATGCGCAATCTGGTCTGGTCACATTTGCAATTGCACCTTCCCAACATTTTAGCGTCGGCTGTTGAGGCCGTCGCACCGGGATGCTAAATGATTTGCCGCTTGTGTCTTGGCCCGGGTCATGTTGCAACCGCTCCACTCACTCACTCACTCACTCACTTACTCACTTGTTGTACTCACTTACCGTGCGAATCTCGATCTGCATTTCATTGAGTTGCCAATGCTGCTGGACTGGTCATCAGCATCTTTTTGATCATGCCTCGGTCTTCAAAGACAGCCCAAAGTTTTTTAACATTTGGATGTTGGACAGACGTACGTACTAAGTACCTGTTGTAGAAAGAACGCGCAAACATGACTCGTCATTTTCTTGGTGACTGCAACCCTAACGACGCCATGAAATTCACCTAAACCCGAGTAGGTTAGTAAGTTACCGAGGCTTCTCCGAAATTTGATCGACGAGGGTATCGTATGTGCGTATCAAAGACATCTTTGGAGCGCCGACATACATCTGTCCCCAGAATAAGACACGTCGAGATGAGTGGTTAAAATAATCGAGGCAGACCGTCAGGGCCGAGCTCTTCAAGAAATGTGGCGCTTTTCCAAGAAGAAGAGTCAAAGTTGGACAATTGTAGCGACATTACCAACGCTCTTGAAAAGACTCGCTTGCGCTGCTTGAATTTGCCCCAGGAACCATTGCGAAAGCGGATAGGGGCTACATTTATGCAACTTCTCCCACGTAGCCATGTCATAAGGTGTTCTAGAGTACTTTTGCTTCTACCGCTAGCCTCTGAGATCCCTCGACGCCAAGGTAACTCAAATCCCTCTCCAAAGCTTTATACCCCAGCAATGAGGTGGCCTCTCACATCCATGACAAACCGTCCTCCGCAGTTTCTGTTCCTATGCGTGTGAGACAGGTCCACCAACCAGGTATTCAACTACCCTGTCCGTCAATTCTAGGGCGATAGACCAACCTATTCGCCCAATGCACCTGCTCCCTCGGCGCCTGTTCAGGCAAACAGTCCTCTCCATCAGCCACAAAATCCCAATCATCTTTTCCCATAACCTGCCCGATGACTGTCTCCTGACCCGGATCTTCCAAAGCGTGGCGCAAGAACCGGACCTTAGGCCTTCGACTGGCATGATCATTGTTATCGGCCATCCTCTGCAGCCAGAACTTGTATTCACCCACCACAATCACGCGAAGGCTCGGGAGATTTTGGGTAGCGATTTTAGTTGCCATTCGACCCCCTCTTAACGCACTCATGTCTTCAGGCAAGATCGGGCCAAAAGAGAGGTATGGGTATGGTGTCGAACGGGGAACACTATTTCCAGTTGGGAGGTATGGATATCGGGTGGTTCGAGCGTTCTCGGGTGGTTCGTAGCGTACTTGCTCCGGTAAGGATCTCAAGACAAAGATCTTCAGCTGGCTAAGTGTGTTATCCGCTTGATCAGGTGCGTAGATCTTCAACTTGGCCAAGTCGAGTTGATCAATTCTCATATGGCGGACCCCTTCACCCCTGAGTCTCCCCGTGAAGGCTCTGTAAAAGACATTGATGTGAAGATGCCAGGCCAATTGCTCTGATACTCAGGAATGCTTTGAGAGATATATCTGTTGTAGTCGCATGGTTGAATCCCACGGTGGTCTAATCTCTTTGCCGTCCTTCCCAACATTTTGCCATGCGTCCAGCAGAGTTATCTCTTGGAGGGTATCGCTATTTTGGTCAACTAATCTGCTGAAAACGAGCACGGCGTGTCATTCCACGATTGACGGACTCTGAGTACCTTCAGCGATTGTACTCCCAAGATGACGTTCAACATCTCTTGATAGAGCACCTTCTGATGGTCAATCTCTTGAAGTGCCGTTGCCTTGGGTAGGATCATGTCCAAAGTATGTCTGACGTCCTCCGATCGTACTAGATGCATTTGTCGATCCGACGAAGCGAAATAGAACTGGAGATGCAGGCGCCGAACATGTGGTGCGAACTTTTGATATGAGTACCTCGCGAGCTCCAGGATGGGTTCGCGCATCGGTCGTTTGGCCCCACTGGGAGTGCAGTCGCTCGCTTCATCGTCCCTAAAAGAATTGTACCGACTACGGCGTTTAATGACCTTCGGCGCTCGTAAGAGATCTTTCTCGCAGATGGTGACTGTGCTGTAGGATGTTCGGGTAGCAACGCGGTGAAGGCGGGTCGAATACTTCGTCGCTCCGTGCCAAGATTTGAGTGTTTTGGAGTCTGCAGTGTTCTCGATGATGATGGATAGGGTTTCTAGAGGGAGTCGTGACCAGAGAGCAGGATCCATTCTGGTATGCGTGCTGGATAGGATAGAGGTCAACTGGAGCGGATCGGAGCTGGGAGCAGAATGATTCCCCACAGTACTCATCGCTGTTGCTCCGGCCAAAGAGCGTGGAGTCTGCTGGGAAAACATGGCAGATGGATTCAAAGAAGATACACGACGAAGGGAATTTAGCTCTCTGCTCGCAATAGCAATGCTTTCTTGCCTATTTCAATTTGCGGGAAGGATAACAGTAGTAGTAGCAGTCAGGCATTTTAAAAATTCTGTGTTGGGGCAAACAGTTAAGGAACCTGCTCTCACGTGGCCTTTTATACGACCAATCGGAACGGTTCCGCGGTGGGAATCCTATTGCCCTTTGTCGCTCGGCCAAACATTTTCATCAAAACACTGCACATTCCTTCACAAATCATCCTGCCGACTCCTAGAGTTGAAATATAAAACCTACGAGTCTTCTTGGAAACACTGTCGAAGTAGATGTTCCTTGAGAGGAACGGGCTGTGTAAGCTTGAGAGCCCTGTACCGTGGGCCTCCTCGAGGGCAAGAGAAGGGTAAGAAGTGCAAGTACTGGTTCATCAAAGGTTGTGTCCCATAGAATCCACAAGCAGTGCCTTGTGAGCGATCAATATGGGACTGAATTTCCGTCCATGCTGCTTGCTTGAAGTCTTGCTATTTCACAAAGAGGAAGATCTCTCATGCACTATTGCTTTTATTCATCGCCGCGCAGTGCCACACAAGTCCTTCAAAAAGATCTCTCCTTCCCCTTTCAAAGCATCCTTCTCAGTCGATCGATCATGAGGGACATGTTGATCAATCGTATCGCTGTGAACGGTTGCAAGCCTGGATGCTGTCAGCGATCTCTTTGTCTTCTTTTCCACTCACCATGAAATGAACCTACGATCCACGGATGGCAGCCGAGCTATCCTCGAATCGCCTGCACTTGAAGTTCCTCCTGCAATATCACTTCGTCGGTACCAGGCGGAACTCCCAATTGCTGAAGACACCCAACGCACAACCGTCCCACGTCGATGCAGCGCTCACGCACGCGCTGCAACATCACTGCATCCGCAAGACCCTGATGGTTGCAATCTGGGCAACAGGCGAATTGCTGCTCCGAGAGAACAACAAGCTCGATGATACCACCTTTCGTAGCACCGAGCAGCTCGATCCCCTTCCCGAAATTACGTGCGCTGACCAGATTTCCAGCACCGGTGACCAGAGTGGGCGCCCCAGGTATGTTGGTAAATGGGCAAAGCCCCTCGATCTAGACGGACAAGGTATTGGTGATAACCCCTCCCGTCGCCGCAATATCGAATGTTTCGTAGAGTGTGGAAGCGAGATCCTCTTCAGTTAT
The DNA here is from genome assembly GCA_009733775.1 of Alectoria sarmentosa. Classification (NCBI taxonomy): domain Eukaryota; kingdom Fungi; phylum Ascomycota; class Lecanoromycetes; order Lecanorales; family Parmeliaceae; genus Alectoria; species Alectoria sarmentosa. Next base: position 24,646 of record WOGZ01000012.1, read on the forward strand.
AGAGATTTTCATATGGATCACGGCATGGCGGGACTGGGTGTTTGGTGGGAACACACATCCAGGGCGCCCGATGGTCCAAACCGTCGGTCCAAAGGCCTGAACCGGTCCATTTGAAGCTATTTATATGGTTCGTATTCGGTTCACATAGTCAGACGGTCTAAGTCCATTTTTGGACCGTCCATACTAATAGTCCGAAGATTCCTTCACTTAACCCTAACCTTAAACCCCCCTTCGAATTTATATATATATTTCGTGTTTGCGTTGCGGGGTGATGTGAGGAGATCGTGGATCTTGCAATAATGACAAATGAAGTCGAAATAATAGTAACGGCCTTTGATAGGTCGGGTTTATTGTCGTTATGTGCAACGATGATGTGGCTGTTGAATAATAATGTGACATTAATGTGTTGAGCCCGGGAGAAAACTTGGTTCTCATTCAACCCTATCACATCAGCCCTATATCATGTTATTAAAATACGTTTATCATGCTCAAATATGTAGCAGTCAAAACGAACCATCTGGATTATTGATTCAGACCGTCGATTTATACTACTGAATCGGTCCATGTTAATCGATTCGACAGCATGAACCGGTTCAAACTATTAGTCTATTAGACCGGTCCAACCACTAAGGACTAATAGTACGGTTATATGGTCTGGACCATCGGGCGCCCTGAGTCATAGAGATTTTCATATGGATCACGCCATGGCGGGACTGGGTGTTTGGTGCGAACACACAGCGGACCATGATCGGACGCGCCATCTCGCTTGGGAGCCCCCCGGGGACGTGAATCTCACCGCCCAGGTCTCGGGAGCTGTTAGGAAGGGGACCGACGAAACCGGGAGATGCGGAGTCTCTGGAGGTAAGGAAGTCCACGAAGCTGTGGAGTGCTTCTATTGTCATTGGAAGGCTCGCCATGTTCGGTGATGCTGTGCTTGGCGATGATACGGAACGACGGCGGCCTCGTGGAGGACGAGAAGGTAAGATGGGAGAGGTGTGGAATAGGTAGGTGTGTGGAGTAGGTATTTGTTTGTGTGCCTCTCAAGGGAAGGCATGTGCAAGGCTGAGTTATGTGACCGAGACTTGAAATGGAGCGCGGCTCAAAGCCATCCTATACCGTCTACAACACCCTCTAGCGACTTCCGAGACGCTTGGACAAGCTCTTAAGGAGCCTACATCTAACCTGCTACCGCCATCTTGACGCCATTTTCCCAAGGACCTCATCACCCTTGGACCTCTTCACGAAATCTCTCCAAGAGCACAGAACACCTTCCCACCTACCAGCCGCGTTACCATTCCTGAGAGCACCAAAAACCGTCTTCGTCCTGCCGTATAAGTCTTTCCATTCCCACCTCTCCACCCCAACGCAGCATAGCTCACGCGCCGAAGTCCCATCGTCAACACTTCTATCCGTCTCGGCTCGCCAGCACGACCCATTGGTTTTATACACCATGGGAAATCACTCCAACAACACTGAAGGGAATATGATGCCTGAATGCAGCAACGCTGGTACGCAAAGGTTGCCAAAACCGAAAAGCCCACTTCAGAAAAACCAGCGAATACGACCAAGTATCGAAGCGCAGTCCGCCAGAAGTATGACCGGCCCCTGCACAAAACGACCTCCGGAAAGCAGATGCACCAATTCCTTCCATCCCTCTTCCCAATCCTCGAATCTTTCTCCAGACACATTCACAAGCTCTTCGAAAGCACCCTCGACCACCTCAAACCCCCTCGCTCCTCCCTACCACATCCGCCCAGAGACCAGAACGGTCAACACTACTCAACGCGCTTAGCAACTTACGCTCAACGGAAGTCATATGAAGCAGAGAAGGGCTCTGGAACAGATCCGATCTATACTGTTCATTAAAGCGTGCTGGAATTCAAAAAGCACCAACGGCAAGCACAGAGGTCTCCACGAACAAGACGGCCCTGCATAGTACAACGCAAGACCTATACCCAATTACTTTCCTCTGCAAAACGAAGAGGAGCGCGCTTATTTGGCTTCTTTTAGTTGACAGTGGGCCTCCTGGCGCCACGAGTCGGGGGGGTCGCAAAGGTCACAAATGCCCTGTCCTATCCACCTATCTGGTAACCAAATCAACTCTCTGTCATTTCAATCACTCTTCCCTAGACGTCATGAAACAACGAGGAGCCGCACGCCTCGGATAGACCCTGGATGGCATTTGATTTAGGCTCCAGTATATTATTGTGCCACGGAAGAAACTTTCTTAAAAAGCACCGACAGGTGGAGCAGTGGGAGACCATTTGATTGATTGGGAGTGCGTGAGTGAGATGTTATTGTCGTGTTGTAGCAGAGAACCTAGCGTTATAGGAACGATGAACGATAAACGATGATCGAGATGTATTCATAAGAGAGGTCCATTTGGCGCGCAGGCTAGCTACATAGTCCTATTTCCTGGGCAGAGAAAGAGAGACGTGGATAGATAGCGCTATTTCTATACACAAAGAAAATAGGGAAACGATAAAGATGGCATGATGGAAGCTTTTCCAATACATCTCGGCAGAAGCGTCGTTCTAGATTGCAAACCTAGGTTTCTACACACGAACGAACAACGAAACATCCCTTCCCCAACATATGAACAAGCGTCCATCTAATCGAAAAGGCCAGCGCTACCTATTTCTCTGAATACTCGCATCGAAAAAAGCCACGAGAAGGTAGCATTGTCCAACGCGATTTAACTCAGTCTATCTCATCCACAGAACCAGTCCTCAAACGTGCTTGAAGCTCAAAACGCACTTCCCGCCCACAGGACCGGAGACAAAAGTATCCGCCTGCTCCATGCCCTCACCGTCCACAATCTGCGTTATATAGTTCGAATAGACCGCCGCGACGACCAATTTCATCTCTGCAAAGTCATCAAACCCCCCATCATCGACTGAAAAGAAAAGAAAAGAAAAAGAAAACACACACCTTGAAGCGCGAAATGATTCCCCAAACACATCCTCCCCCCACTGCTAAACGCCCAGAACCACCTCTTCATCTCATCCCGCTTCTCCCCCTCCGCATCCCACCGTTCCGGCAGCCATTTCTCCGGCTCCGGAAACACCGCCGCGTTGCGATGCAGACTGTACGGGTTAGCGCTGACGCGGACGCCGCCTGGAATGTTGCTGTAGCCGTCAATGGTGGTGCCGGCGGGGGAGAAAGGGGTGACGCGCGGCTGTTGGGCTGGGCCGGCGGCGTAGAGGCGGAGGGTCTCTTGGAGGATGTTGTTGAGGAGGGGGAGGGCGTCGATGGAGCGCGGGGAGGGGAGACTTTGGGCCATGTTTGTGTTGGTGGTGGTGGTGTCGTTGGTCGCTGGGTAGATGATCGGAGGGCTGAGGGTGTGGAGTTCGCTGCGGAGACGGTCCTGTAGGTAGGGACGTTGGGACAGTTCGTGCATGAGATAGGTGAGGGTGATGCCCGAGGTTTCATGGCCGGCTATCAGTTGGTCTAGCATTTCCGAGGCTGTGACCGCCATGGTATTTTTGAGTTGGGGTGCATCGGACTGTGTAGGCTCTCCGAGCGATTGGGCCAGCTGTCGATATACGACAGGCTGGGTCGCCGACTGGTTCTCGTTGACCTTCTCTGAGCGGATGAAAGCGTCGGCAGCTTCACACATGGAAAAGCACCACCTTTCAATCTCCCCCCCCGCACGCTCGTGGGGACGCCGGATCTTGAAGGTCTGAAACTCCTTGAGCCAGTGGCGCCGATATTCGGCGTTGTTGATAAAATCGGTGCTATTGGACAAGCCGAACAGATATGCAGACGTAAAATCCATACCAACGGCCTGAGTGAAATCCAGTACATCCATCTCTCCGCCGTGTTCCACCGTCTCTTGTACAATCGGGAGAAAGCGATCAAAGATCAGTTGACTCGATACCGTCTGTAAATCCTTCGAATTCTGCAAATAAGACTTGGAATAGACATTCGAGACCATGCGTTTCTGCACCGAGTGCGGCTTGTGCCCCAACAAGGTGAACATATTGGGAGAGGCATAATTGACAAAGACGTCACGGTACCATCTATGCTTCTCGAATCCGCCAACGTATACCGTTCGCAACGCGTCTGCACTGTTGACGCTGATCTCATTGGGAGCCAGTCTTACCACGGGGCCATATCTTTGATGGAGAGCAAAGAGAGTACGGACTGCGGTACTTCTCCGTCTTTTGGACCAGATCCATAGGGGAAGGATGGGGGCTGAGAAGTGGGCATTGGGGATTTTTGATAAGGGGGAAAAGAAGAGGGGTAGTATGATGTATCTGTAGAGTAAGAGCAGTAGAAGAAGGGAAGCTCCAATGATGGTTATAGAAGCCATGTTGTGTAGGGAAAATTATGATAGAGTAGAGGAAGAAAAAAATATATTTATTGAGATTAATGATTAAGAACTCGATGATAGAGTGGACAATATTTCGTTGGCAAATACCTAGTGCGGGGTTGCTGCATGTGCAAACGCTCGTGCAATAATTATGCATTGATTATGCAGGGTCTACAGGGCTAGATGTGGATTGGCCAAAACGTGCAGCTGGTATTCGCGGTATTCGCAAGTCGTAATCATGCCAAGTCGACGGCAATCTAAGGTATACAATACATCTAAGGTATACAATACATGCCAAGACTATCATATGCACATCGCTGTCTTCGAGCCAATCAGCGCCTTCTTTCCACCCTCCACTTCAGAAATACTAGCACAAGGCTGAACGCCTCCGAGGGCAGACGACGTCAGCAGTGTAAAACGACACCTCGTCGCAATGATTTCATCGAGATGAGAGACCTCGAAGTTCTCTCACCTGTCTCCGTCACTGCATCTTGCCAGACTTAAGATCAAGAAGAATAGCCCCGGATAGACAAGGTCCGACCGCGAAGCAACAGCCTTATCGAGAACATATTGACAGACACGCCTTTCAGTTCGCAACAGAGTGACCGCCTTCTTCTCAGAAGATCCAGACTCCAACAACCCAGCGCTATGGATACGACCTCAAGTGGCAAGGGTAAGGAGAAAGAAGTCACTAAGTAAGTCTGAGACTCTAAGAGCGAACTTATCTTTCCCTATTTGTACTTATTAGAATCAGGAAACCTAGCTCAGGAGATATCTTCATCATCGTTCTAGGACCGTCGAGCTCTGGCAAGACATCTTTCATTGATCTGTGTTGTGGGTCCAATCGACGTCATTTCGGAAGTAAGCGCGAGAATGCCATTATCAGTCAGACATTGACCGGAGAAAACAGCCACGCAATCTATTACAGAAGCCGTGTTCGAGTACGATGGCCGAAAAGTCCACCTTATTGACACCCCAGGGTTTGATCCATCCGGCATTCGAAGCTCAGTGGTCCTGTTTCAGATAGCCTTTTTTCTCGCTGCTGCTTACAAAAATGGTATTTCCATCAACGGATTTGTGTACTTTCCGGGATTGATACAGGGGACTTCCGGAGACTTTTGGAACCTTATTGAGAAACATGCCTTGATGATGCTTTTCACGATGGTTGGAGTTGGGAGGCTGTCACATATCGTTCTCGCTGCTAGCCCGCGCCACCTTTCGCGGGGTAGTGCCGCCCAAAAGGATTTTCACCTTCTGCCTATGGAATGGGCACAGTTGGTGGGTGCAGGAAGCCAAACCTTTGCCTTAGACGAATTGAGAAGTTCTGCATTACCCGTAATTTCATGGTTTGCTTCCCAACAACAGCGACCAGGCCCCCTAAGAATACAGCGTGAGCTTGTTGACTGGCATCAAGTGTTATGTCTGACCAAATTTGGAGGAGAGTTGATACTGTTCTGGAAGAATGATCATCTGCAGAATCCCTTTTACCATGGGAATCCCTTTTACCAAGGGAGGGAATTCTGCCTCGATCCATTGTACGCAGGCAACCACGCAGAGGCAATTGAGGGGACCAAGCAGCGGACAGATAGCACCCAAGGGGAGCACCGAACTTACAACATGCGGGTGCATTTTTCAGAAATGTTGAAGCTTGCTAGTCCACGAACAGGAGAGGGAACTGACGCCCGACAATTAAATTTTGAACACATAGTGGACCAAGAAGCACACATCACAGGGTTGTGGGAAGATTGGTTACTCCAAAGTCTGCAAGGTAGTGTCATTGACCAATCAGCTAGACCAAAAAATCACGGTGTTGATTCTGTGGGCTCATTCCTGTCATACGAAAAGCCGACAATCGAACAGACAGTCATCCCAGTGGGAGCAGACAACGTAAAGTCCCCGGACTTCTCCTCCGATACAAGTAGTGATGAAGGTGATAAAAATACAGGTGTGACATCTCGTATTGCACGAAACCAAAACAGGATATCAGCGCGGGCATTTCCACCGCCCAGGTACGCAGCAAAATCATTCTCAGCAGAGCGCAGAGTGACTGAATCAAATCCACATACCAACCATACTCAGCGGATGGATTTCCGGGCAAAACTATACCAGTACAGTCTTTTAGGACTCAAAGGCCACGCGGGGCCGAACATCTCCGCCGAGAATATTGACCGAATAGGCAAGGCGGTGACTGAAGCTGACCTTGAAGACATAAAAGTAGACAAGATCGCATCAAGCTTCGAAAGTATGTTTGGAGAGCCATTAAACGTTGCTACAAAACGCTCTCCCAAACAAGAGGTCTCCTCGCTGTTGTATGCTTGGTTTTGCAGGGAGGTCATCATCTGTCAAAATATGGCCATTTTGGTCTATGCCAATTTCAAAAGGCTGCAAAATGCTCATCTTGCGGGCGAATACATCAGTATTGTAGTCTCAAGGGACAATTTCAAATACATATCGTCTTCAATGGTGGCCGACCTGCATCGCCTCAAATTCGAATGGGTGTGCAAGCTTGTATTAGCATTTACCAGCTGCATCGACGCTCTGCGTGAACATATAATTGACCACCGATCAGAACCCGAATATCCTTGGCACAAACTGTGGGAGATTGAACGAATTTGTGGGAGCTTGCTCGAAGAAATAGAACTGGGGCCATGGACTGACAGTAGAGAGCTGTTTTTGGAGCAGCAGATTTTCAAACGAGAAGCAGAGGACTTTTCCCTATTGATTACAGTCTGGCGACGTGTATTGGGGATCATAGACTTGGCTATGCTTGCTTACGAGGGTGCCCACACTACCGATTTCACTCAACAAGTTCTTGGTGATAACTGCGACACTATCAATTTGTACGAAACCTCTCCCCTATCCGGGGCTCCGGGCGAAGTAAAGTCTGGAACTGGACTACAGCTCCGACGTCAGAAGATGAAATGCTTAGCTGAGTTCTTCGAGGATAGAGATGTCTGGGTCTTCGGAAGGTTTTCATCGCAGGACCTGCGATCATCCTACTTATCCGCTGACATCGTGACCTTTGCGGACGTGTGGGGCCCGGTATGGAAAGTCATGGACAAAACAGCGGAGAAAGTGGTAACAAGATACAACGTCGGAGGAGGTTCCATTGTGCCTTGGCCGTACAATCCAGACATTCATCCCTACTTGAAGCCTCATGAGCGTTTGTGCCATTGGCAGAGCAACGCTGCATCTATCAGTTTTAAGAAAGCGGGCTCGTCCAATACAAGTGAGAGACCAAGCCCAAGTATAGAAGCATGTTCACAAGGCTTACTCCTTTGCAGGTTCGTCATCAAGCTTCAGCGATACAGATGAAGGGGAAGAAGCCAGTTCCGACTTGGAAAATTTTAGTGGTCAGGAAAGACTGATGATTGGTGCTGATTCAGTCCCACGAATGCAGTGGAAAAAATGCCATTGTCGTATCGATCACCTCGTACAGCATCTGAAAGAGGCTGGGCGACTGGATCACATAATAGCATCCAAGTCATATCGATACGTGGACTCTCAACAAACATCCTTGGTCGTAGGTAGCCACGGCTTTCAAGCAGGACAAGCGAAGACAACAAAGGACAAGAGGGAAGAGAACCTGAAAACCAGTATTCTAGATAGATGGATGAATGAGCAACAATCCCGAGACCCACGCGAATTGGAAAATCTTTGGGGAGTTGTGGTATCTCTCTGCACCATGAATTCTCGCCGGGTCCGACTCGTGGAACTCCTTGGCGATGACAGCGTAGTTGCTTTATTGAGACAGTTTCCCTGGAGTGACTTGAGTCCCGATGGCTCAACAAGTCATCTTCGAGACCAATACCTCGGAGCGGTTTATAGTGCTGATCCACGTGCGCTCGGAGACCTGTGGGATACGCATCCTTCGTGGCGTGAAGAGCTTGGAAAAGCCATACTCAGCTGCCTCAAGATACTGGTACTGACAGGTTTCAATGAAAACCGAGAGGAGTTCTACATGCTTTGGTTGCCTCCCCGCTGCCGGGGCCCGAGACGCATAACACTGAAGTCTACAGACCAGGGCTGGGTCAAGTTCTTGAAAGACACAACATATTCGGTGACAGTAGCGGTTGCTGTGGAGGACAGTCTGACCGCCAAATCACAAAGGAGAAAATGCAAGCATAGTCGACCAAGATGGTTTCAATCTCCATCGCTTCTCGAAACCGCGATATGCGTCAACAGTGCTCTCGAGCCTACCCCAAAATTGGTCAAAATCCCCAGCTCTCAGGGCGAGAACCAGGATTCGTGGCCGATAGACTTTAGAGAATGGCGGGCAATCTGGGATATATCCGCCCTGGATATTGGTGAGCCTTTCTGGATGGGCTCACAGACTCGAGTCCGAGTAGCCGCTGTGCCTACAAATTGGCATCTGCTTCTGGAAATCGACATAGTCAAACGGCAGATATTTCGAGAGATGCTTGGACTGAAAACGAGTGAGAAGACAGGTCATTGGGAGTACACCGACGCCGAAGCCGAGGCTGTAGACGTCCGGCCTATTCCTGTGCACATCAGTTCATAAAACGGCAGTCGAATGAAGGAGTGATGGAAATTGACGGCCTCGGAAACTCTAATGAAGACTTTGGGTGTTCTAACTTTCTTAGGTGTTTTTTTTTAGGCGGGCGCAGGACATAAGGCTGTGGCCAATGCATTGATCGAACCCAGTCGTTTCCAACACACACGAGGAGACGTATCATGAATACCTCGAAGCTCAAAGAAAACGGTGTCTGTAGGTTCCCAGCACGCGTTGATAGTAACAAGCCCGACACCCTCACCTCTTCCAACCCTGCCTGTGTCATTTTTTTTTCCGTTGCGGAACGATGGCGAACTCATTTCGACACGCGGGCTAAAACAGATCACCCAAGCGAAAACGTCTATCATCTCCATCCAAATCCACCCTCACTCAGTCTCTGTGCCAAAAAAGCGGCCGCGCTCCCTTCTCCCTCTTCAATCACACACTCGCCCCTTCGCCCCTGCCACCAGCCTTTCCAAGCTGCAACAAGCCGCGCTCTCGGTTATGGGTCCAAGCAGCGCGATCATAGCGCCTTCACGCGAACAACAGCCAGACGACACTATCATCTCTGAACATCCTTGAATCTTGACCAGCAATGCACCAGTAGACTCCAACAGAAACAAGAGCTCCCATCCCTACGACGTCTCCTACTTTACAAAAGTATCGCACGCGAGAGACCGGGCCCACTACACTGGAAGCTGGCAACTTTACTTGATCCCAACCACTCAAGCACCTCATTTACATTATGATATAGGTCAATTCCTGCTCATGTACAGCAATCAAACTACCCCTCTGCTGTGAAAACTTAGCATCTCCATCTGCCCAAATGGACGACGAGGTTCTACTGCTAGCCCATAAAAATCCCATACTGAAAACAATTCTACCACCACTTTTTCCATTCACCCTATCAATCCTGCCTCCTTCGACGCCAACCCATCAGGAACCAACCGCCTTCTCAAACCGCGCTCACAGCCCGATAGCCCCGGCATCGATATCCATACGGAATCAGCACACCACTGCATTCACTGCCTTCTCCCCAGCCAACTAGCAAATGAAGGTTGAAAAGTGATTTGAAGAAAAAAGAAGAAGAGCAAAAGCCCATTCATCAGCAAAAGGCAGAGTCTACACGGCCAGTATCTCCGCCAGGCCTCCCCCTCCCCTTGCTGTCAGCCTATTACTGGGAAGATATCTCTAGCGTTTGACGCTGTGTAGGTTAGATTTCCTGCTCGGACCATAGGTCGGGAAGGCAGAAGAAATGCTTTGAAAGACCATAAATATACACCGCACTACATTCAAAAAAAATTGCGACTTCGAACGACCCATTCCGCTCAAAATGGTATCAATCCTTCCCACATCTCTGTCTGTCTCACAGGCTAATTTCCTTCATTCTTATCGACATGAAGCGACCTCTTGAACGTTTTACAACGCGGGTGCTTTCAAGCGTAGTCACACGAGTCCCTTCCTGCCCGTGCAGGCGGCGCTTTTCCCTTGTATTTATGACACGTACGGCATATCTGCTGTTCTGGGGGCTTTATCCCGATGGAAAGGTCGGACCTGTAACTCATAGGTGCCATCCTACAACACCTGACTGACGGTTTACAATCCTCGTCGGTCATAAGCGCCATCATGCGACTTTAGATATCGGCTGCAGTCCAGCAACGAGCAGGAAGGAAAAACTTCTTTTGGATACCGAAGTTCGATCTTTCCTTTTGCCTCTTAGCACAAACGCAGCCGGTCAACCCGTTTGAGACCTTTCACCTGTGCATCTTGTTACCGAGATGGCTCTGGTTCGTGTTGCATAACCCTTCCCTTGACTTAATTTCATCCTTGCACGAATATCACGGCACTCGAAAGGAATGTTGAGCCTTGAAACGAGATATTCTTCCGTCGCAGCCCTCAAAGCAACATTACTGCCGATGTCATTTTGCCTTATCAGGTCTTGCATGGTTTCTACATCCTTTCGGGGGCCTGCCAAGTCTGATGAGATTGCGCTCTGAGTATCCCAAGGGAACGGTGTCCGACTTACATGAAGGTCGCCGGGCTGTACGGACTCCATTGACGCAGCTTCTTATTTCACTACGTTGCTTCAAGGAAGAATGATGGCGGAAAGTTTCATTGGTGTTCTCGAATATAGCGGGATCGAAACCAAGAGGCCGTGGACCATCGCCAGTCTCTAAAAATCCACAAGGGTTGTGGAAGTCCGGATAGAAGTAAGGTCGAAGTACAGTGACGATTTCCGGGCCATGGACATACAACTGAAGCCCTGAACATACCGCTCGTTCCCTAGACGGTTACGTTGGGTGTACCGTACAGCTTCGGAATGGAGGTGATAGCGCCGAGAGTGAGACTGAGGTCCTATTCTCTGTAGATTTCGGCCCCAAACTGACAACTAAGCCTAAGCATAACATTACTGCCGAGACACTATGTTGTCCCGAGTACCTTCAACGACTATATGTCGACGATGGTCCTCTGATTGCCCAGAATGCTGGAACATCCACACGGCTTGCTATGCTTTCCGATAAAGGGATTTAGTCCGGTATCTGTCTCTTTGAAAATTCATACCTTTTCCATCTTCGCCCAGAATGATCCTTCCAAGGCTTGTTGATGCTGTATCATGTTCGTGTAGAAAATTCCATAGCACTTGATCACGGAGAAAAGCCTGGGCGCTGAAAAGATTTCACTTAGGTGGCGGCGTCGGGCCCAACGATTTGAAGTAGTCGCCCAGGTGGTCGTGCCGAGATAAACTTCGCCGTTGAATTAGGTAGATGACAGATACCTTCATACCTCGGCCCCTATTTCTCTGCGGCAGCCCCGCAAAGTCGGCTTGATCCCCCCCCTAGAAGAAGATTCGTGAAGGCGTGTAGTACGCTTTACAAGAAGCCTAAGAATTGCATTTACTCGCCCAAAAACATTCCCACGATTTCAGAATGACAGTACCACAAAATCTCCAACCGGACAAAGAACGACCCAGCAAAGATGTCGATTGGTACCACCCTGATGTCCAGAGTAACATCGGGCCAGAAATGCGAGATCTGCTATTGAACTATAGCAAAATCCCGGCAGACGACTTGGTCGCTCATATAACCAAGGTGGTTTGTCTACCCCGAACCACCGTCCGCTCGTGATAAACCTCCACCTTGCTAAGAGTTTTCGCAACAACAGCGCGATTCTGCGTGGGAGATATGTCCGTATCCTACCGTCGGCATGCTCCTCTTCCTCGACTTCGGCATCAAATGCACGGCCCTCCCTGAGCCACGAACTCGGCTTCACGACTCTATCCTGCACACCCTGATGCAAGGCGGCAAGCTTCTCGATGTCGGGTGCATGTTTGGGCAAGACATGCGAAAAATGGTCTACGAAGGTGCGCCTGTGTCGAGTGTCTACGGGACCGATCTGCGGGGTGATTATTGTTCGCTGGGTTACGCGCTGTTCAAAGATGAGGCCACCATTCCCTCGGAGCACTTCATCGCGGCGGATATAATGGACCCGGCCAGCCCATTGTGCCGTTTTGACGGCGACCTGGACGTCATCACGGCCAAAGATGTTCTCCATTGTTTCGACTATCCGACCCAGATCAAGCTCGCGATGCGCTTCGTTGCGCTTCTCAAACCGCGGCCAGGCTCCCGGGCCGTAGGCCAGGTTCTCGCACACGTAAGCGCTGGCAATTACTCCACCGAGTTTGGAACCGCGGATTTGGCCAACATGTTCCTTCATAATGATGAGAGCTTCGCGAAGATGTGGGAAGAGGTGGGGGTGAAGACGGGAACTCGGTGGCGGGTGGAAAGCAGGATGTGGAAGATCAGGCCGGCCTTTGAGCCAGTGCAAAAGCCGGGACAGCCTCGGGGGCCAGATAGTCGAGCTTTATTGTTTGCTGTAGAGAGACTGTGAAAGGTACTTGGTATGATATACAGCAGGTAATATTATATCATTGGGCGGGTGCCTCTCTGGAGGGCTCTGGATGGACGCGTCTGCTTTATATGATGTTCCAATAACTCAGTCACCTAGACCAAGACCCTGGCCCCTCTCTGCTCTCCTTTTCCACAAAAAGGACCAACTCCCTATCCACCCTCGGCATCAATAGACGAAAATGATCAATGTCCCGGCCCGTCCACAGTCCTGCTTCGATGGCAGGGCCGGCTCCGTCACCATTTCCCACCAAATCATCGTCCTCTCTCTTCTCAGCTTTGGCTGCCAGATCACTCAGCAGTCTTTACGTCTCCACGCACGTCTCCCGCCGCTGTTGTACCGTCAGCTTCAGCATCAGTGCGTACACAGCGCCGGAGTTCGAGGCCGGGATATCGTACATGCCTAGGGCTAATGGGGCATGGCTCATGTTCTCTGTAGGTGTGATGGCGTGAGGATGTTTGCCAAGGGATGTGAAGAGCTGACTAAATATTGCGAAGGCGGTGGCGGCGAGGCTGAGACCTAGAGAATTCTCGGTGCAGGAAAGACAAGTGAAGAATTTGTTGCTGGCATCGAGGAGGGTGCTGGTGTTGGTGAGGAAGGTATCGAGGGTAGAGAGGATGGAAGAGGGTGAGGAAGGCGAAAGGGAAATAAAGGAGGCCGAGAGAGTGACGAGGCAGGCGCAAGCGGTGGAGGATGTAGCGGAGTACCAGAAATCAGGCTTTGAGCCGCCTGGTGGACAGTGCGTGCAGGAGGAAAGGGTGGTATTGCACGGTTCTGATGGAGAGACGGAGCTTCTCTCCCAGTCGTGAGACGAGTTGTAAAGGTCGTCTGGAAGGGATGGGTTGTTAGCAAGGAAGCTGTCTGGTGTGGAGAGGTTGGCCAAACTGGCATGGCCGAGGAGGCCAAGGCTATTCCCTGTCATGGACTGCAAAGACAATTCAATTCGTGATCCATGCGAATTGGAGATTGAATGGCCCATTTAAATCTTCACTGGCGCTACTGGTAGTAACGAAAGTTGTCAAGAGATTGGCCGGATTTGGTCAAAGACAAGAACCATGACGGCTCGGTCGATGTTTGTAGAGATGGTTGATGGCGCTGCTGATTTGCTAGATTCGAACATTCGATATCAAACATATTGGCACACGGTGTAGTCGAGCGCCTTTCTTCTCTGACGTTGAGCGCCTCAACGGATGCCTTGGCCATGACTGCCCCTCCTTCCCTTCGCCGTTGAAGCCGCAAGCTTGAACCATTCTTCGAACCAAGCGCTTTCCCAGTCCGCGATGTCAGCTCGTAGTAGCACTCCCTCCAATTGACTTGGCAGCGCAGACATGGCTGATCTCGAGAGTATTAGAGCTTGGGATTGGTGGCAGGATAGACAGGCTGCACGTCCCTGAGGAGTTCGCAGCGTGGAAGATAAATATGGCGGACCATTCGTGATTGTCGTTTCCAGAGCGTAAGGGAGTGTCGAGCTTGGATGCAGAGACGAGAAGGTCAGCAATGGGGTGCTGAGTGCAAGTGGGAGGAACTGACTACTTCTCTTATTCCCCGGAACCAAACAAGACGTCATGTCTCGTCATGAAAAGACTCGCCGAGAGGAGCTGAAGTAATGTTCATGAGTAAGGCTATGAAATACATTTGGTCGAAAAGAACTTTCAGCTCCTGCAAGCTAGGGACCAAAGCTAAGAGGATCCCTCACGTCCTTCCACTACCAAAGCAGTCGGCATCACACAGCTCTGTTAATATTCCATTTGCATTGCCAGAGATACCTCACACCCTTGACGGCTAAACTAGAAAAGTCCGTTTTCTGCAGAATTGGCTTACATCACAGCAATTCTGACCTGCGTTCCAGGGGGTCTCTCACACCCTTCGCTATTAGGTCCGCTCCCTGCAGGATTGCGTCAAAACAAATCAACTTCGATATGCGCAATTGAAGAATAGGTTATCTAGTCGAGCGGGGATCTGCGTAATTTCGATCATGGAAGTGGCAGCGATCGGCGTGATGTTTTCTGGCGGCTTCAGCAGGATCATGAGTCTCATAAGCTCGGCTTGCCTTTCATGTGTCGTGTCATTGGCTTGCATTATTGTCTACTCCTTATCGTGCCGTTACCGCCATCAAGCGCCGTGCCCACCCAACGCTTCTTTAGTACGCAAACTTGATGAACAACATCCAATGATAATCTTGCATGGTGCGAATGCGGGATTAAATGCGGCGAAGCAGGTGCGTGAGGTTCTGCGACTTTTCGGGCTTTTGGAGGGGCCTGAGCTGCAAGCCGATGCTTCGGGCCCGGAAATCGACCTTCCATTTGTTAAATTTGAATGTAAGGGCACCCGTCCTGCATTCGGCTACATCATGATGCTACATGAAAACGTCACAGTACATCACCACTCTTACATGGAGTGTGCAAGTTAGCCGAGCAAGTCACATCTTGGAATACTTCTGCATGTGCTCTCTCGTCGTCTTCCCTGCGGTTCTAAAGTCTGAGGCCTCGCAGCCGTTCAATTGAGCTCCCAACTGCAACTGGACTACACTGCATGAAAACTGGTTAGAAAACAATGGAGGGGACCAATGATAGTCCAAAGGTATCCGCCCGCATTTGACAGCCTGTGCTGCATTATGAGGGGCTGACAGGAAGTTGCCTCAATTCAGGAGCTGCACAAAATGAAGGAGGACCGAAAAACCCAGATCGTTCCTGGTACCGAGATCATGGTCGATGCTGGAGACCATCACTTTGTCAAGTCTGCAGGCGATCGCGTACTTGTGCCTCAACCTTCGAGCGATCCTCACGACCCACTGGTAAGAGTCCCTTGGCCATCGGTGCACCTACGCTCCTCGAAATACAATCCGCTGACGTGATAATGCTTGAAGAATTGGGATCTGTTTTGGAAAACCTCAACCACAGCCTCCGCGACCCTTTTCTCCTTTGCCCAGGGTTTTGGTCCCCTGGCCATCGCACCCATGTTTCCTATGCTGGCACAAGAGTTCAAGTCGGATGTACCCAGTGTGGTACAATTCACGGGTGTTTCGATTCTCGTCTTGGGATTCAGTAACTTTATTTGGTATCAGGCCCTCATCCTATGGACGAGCAGCCACTTGTGTAGGTACTGATTAATTTTCTACTCAAGGATCCCGTTGAGTTCTACTTTTGGTCGTCGTCCAGTCCTCCTGGCATCAACACTTGTTTCTCTCGGTAGTTCGATCTGGAAAGCAAAGGCGACAACGTATGGTAGTTTCATGGGCGCATGCGTACTCAATGGTCTCGGAGCTGGTCCCGGTGAGGTGTGGTAACGCTTGACACTTTCTACCATTGCGACACCGCTGAAGATCACAACAGACATTACAGCCTCAGATTATAACGGATTACATTTTTTTACATGACCGGGGAAAATACAACACCTTGTACTTTGCCTCATATTTCGGATCGTTGTCCGTACGTAGCAGCTACCTTATTCCCGTTCAGAAATTGAATGAATATCTAGCTCTCCCCCGTTGTCGCTGGACTTCTAGCCCAACACACCGGCTGGCGCAACTTTTGGTGGCTGAATGTCGCTCTCCTAGGAGCTGTATTCTTCGCGTCCCTGTTCGCCTTCCCGGAGACCAAATGGCTTCGTCACCGCGCCAACGACATTCAGACCGAAACGCGTCAGCCATCAAATCACTCTTTAGCAACAGATCCAGAAATCAACGGCAAAATGAGTGCTCCTAACCAGGAAAAAGGGATGGCTAATCAGTCTGGCACATTCGTGAATTCCTCAAGACTGCAAGGGAAACCCGGGAGGAAGCAGTTCAACCTGTTCCAGCCGAATTCGCAAGCTCTGAAGACTCTTCTCATGGAACTTCGGACTCCCTTCATGCTGTTCGCTTTCCCGATTGTCGATTTTGCTTCTTTGGTCGTTACTTTCAGCGCCTCATCATTTTTGATAGTAAATCTGACTCAATCGCAAGCCTTCTCCGAGTCACCCTACCGATACACTCCGCAAACGATTGGGTTCTTCAATTTCGCAGTCGTCACGGGTTTGTTTTTGGGATTGGGAACCGCGGGGCCGCTTAACGATTGGATGAGCATGCGTGCAACAAAGCGCAATAAGGGGATTCGGGAACCTGAAATGCGTTTGCCTGCTATGATTCCTTACACGATGATTATGATCTTGGGAAACTTTGTGGTGGGATTTGGGTACCAGTATCATTGGGATTGGAGGGTTCGTCCTCTTATTCTACTTCTTCCTTTGCTGTCTTGGTTCCCAAAACTGTCAGTCGGAGAAAGAAAGGATTTCTCGTGCTGACAGGCGTGCTTCCTCAATTCAGGCAATCGTCATCGTTGGTTACACCTGCGCTGGTATCCAAGTTGCATCCCTCCCAGCCATTGCTTCCACCTACGCCATCGACTCCTACAAGCCAGTCACAGGCTCCCTCTTCGTCAACGTCACCGTCACCAAAAACCTTTGGGGCTACGGCCTTTCACGCTTCATCACGGAATGGAGTATAGCAGACGGTTTTGTTGCTCCGTTTATGACGAACATGTGTTTGACGGCGTTGTGGTGTCTTTGCGGGGTGTGGTTCTGGTACAAAGGGAAGGCGATGAGACTCCGGACGAAGGAATCCAAGATTCATGACATGTAGACTTGAAGGATGTGTCCATCTGGAACGGTCAAAGTCGTGGCCTGTGGATTATGGATACTACCAATGGGAGCCCTGCTAGTAGATTTAATTTGCGTAATATGCAACAATGAGGTAAAAACATGCCAGAGTGTTAAGTTTAGCCGAATTCAAACGCACGGTGGGAACCCTAACAGAAAAGGGCAGCACTATTGATCAAGCAGCATCTTACGCAGATTCCCGTCTCTGTTCTTTGGTGATCCAGTCACATGGATCAGATAGTCGTGCAGGCTGATCACGGCTTTTCCTTGATCTGCAATACATTTCCGTAGATCAGCGGCGGGGAGAAGAGGTGATAAGGAATGTGGCAAACGATTGGGCATAATATATTCCGGTCGAAAGAGAATGTCCCCGTTGTGAGTTTGATAGGCTAGCTTGGAGTACTTCGCGCACGGCCCGCATGGGATAGGGTCACGGCCGACGGGAGCGATCATTGGCACTAGTCTATCTCGCGGCCGTCATGATGCGCACCAACCAAATGATTCCCAAATGTCGTCCAGTCATTGCTACAACATACACTTGCTTCCCTTGGAGAGGTCGGATGACTACTCGGGGTGAAATGGCTTTGGGGAGGTGAAGTGGATCACCTAGTCGACCAGTTCTTCTTCAAAGTTTCAACGCAGACACACCCGGATGTCAATGTTTGTTGAAGAGAGAACTCTACAGCTAATCGAGGAGAGTAGGTAGTCAGTCAATAACCCAGAAGACTGTGATGAAAAGCTTTGAGTGCCGACTCATCAAAGTTGATGGAGAGAATACGCCATGAGTATTTTCGTGGCCAGTGCAGTATATCTCGCGCTCCCTGAGCCTGCTTTGCAAGAATCTTTTTGCTGTGTTGCTAGTACAGAAATTCTGTCCGGTGCCCTTGGTAGCGGTCCGTGCAATCAGCTTGATCCAGTGTTTCAGAAAATGAGATGGGCTATTGAAAGCGGACAGGCTTACGGCATCTGTATGCATCGCAGCTAAGTCCGACTATCGTGCAGGATACAATAAGTAAGCCTACAAAACTTCCTCAATCACGGGGTCCTTCCATTTTGCGCAGATCGACCTTTTCCCGAACAAGAGACATGCAGGTTTAGCCTCGAGGCAACACTAGCAGCCTTTCCTACTCCTGTTTACACTTCATCATCAACGTATCTCAATCACAAAGTAGCCTCGTCTTCTCGGATTTTCGTCGTCAAAGTCAAAGGGGTTTCCGCTTCCTCCAAACTCTCACACAGCAAGTCTTCATGCAGAATACGAGACAGTCCCAGTCTTTCTCTTCATTGGAAATATTTCCTCAATCCAGTTTCTGAGGTTTACATTATCTTTCGGTATCAACTTACTAATAACCATGCTGTTGTCGCGGGTAACACCTCCACAAGCTGAACTTGGCAGTCTGCCATCCCCCCCTGGAATCACGGTAAACTTGAACCATCCAGACACGAACCTTTACAGATACAACGTTGCTTCCCAAGTGCTCTGTTACATTCTCGTCGGAGCAAGCGTGCTAACAAGGACCTATACCAAAATCTTTATAAAACGAACACTCGGGGCCGAAGACTGTAAACTTGCCCAATTCCGTCTTTTCACCACCTGAGAAGCTGATCAGTGGCAGACACTTGCCTACTGGCATGGGTTGGTCTCTGTCTCTCTTAACATGTCGAGATTACCATCTTACATTCTCTAGTTGCTCGCGGCTACATTTAGCGGCATAGCCCTAGGATGTGAGTGAATTTCTGAAGTGTCAGACTTGGAAGCTCGGTGTTATACTCCGTTCCACCATACTAAGGAACCACAGGCAACCAGTACCGTGGCGGTTCTCATCAATGGGACGTTCCTGCGAGCTATGCAAAATCATATTTTCGAGTCAGTCGTCTCTTTTTACCTTGCCGCTCCCCAGAACGCCTAACTAACGAATTTTTTATCAGCTTCAGTACTTCTCACAGCTGGTTTACTATGGCGCCGCTTTCTTCACCAAGACCTCAATCCTCTGCCTGATTGCACGAATCTTTGCCCCGCATCGCAGAGCAGTCTTCCTCACACGGGTGATCATCGTCATCATGGCTCTTTATTACACGCCGGCTTTCTTCATCAAGGTCTTCAGGTGTAATCCGATCCACAAAGCCTGGGATACCATGGCCCCAGGAGATTGCATTACCACCGAGTCGACCATCTTTGTCGCGGATTGTACCACCAGTATCGTGACCGATCTAGCTATCTTAGTACTACCGATGCCTTTAGTGTGGCAGCTGGAAACTTCGTTGAAACGCGAGTTACGAATCATGGTGGTTTTTGCAGGTGGCACATTGTAGGTCCACCCTTTCTGGGCCCGTAGCCTCTGGTCCCAGCTTACACATCGAATAGCGCTGACTTCATCTAGAGCTTGTGCGGCAAACATAGCTCGGACCATACAGAACTATACGTTGAATCCTGAAGATGCTACCTATTCGATCGAAGTGATCATGCTATGGGCGTATGTGGTCTTGCCCTCGGCGTCGAAGTCCTGACTAGCTGATTACATCCGAATAGTATTGCAGAGGTAAATCTCGGGCTCATCTGCAGCTGTCTGCCCATCCTTCCCGCTTTTTATCAACACATGTTCCGATCAACGAGAAAGCCGACCTCCAATATCTCCAGCTACCATCGACTAAAGGTTCTCAATACAAGTACCTCTGCTGTTCAGCGAGCAAACTTGAGTCCGGGACAAGCGCAAACCGAAGCGGCGGCTCATGACGAGCATACAGTGGCGAGCCATATTGCGGGGGGACTTTCGTATACTGCTCGCGGCGGGTCCAATTGGGTTGAGAAGAATCAAACATCTTGGAATGGTGGTGGTATCTTGAAGACCGTGGACGTGAGTCAGACTGGAATTTCGGCCCCCAAATCGGCGAACTTACCTAGAGCATACCTCGGCGTTTCTCGACCCATGAGACGTTCGCAGGAGGCTTGAGATGTAGCTCGGCAGGAAGTCAATGAGTTGTAATAACGAACGGAAGGAGAAAACTAATCGATGCACTGGCGCATTCGTTGGCATCGTGAGGCGCGCCCCTTGGATCCGAAATGATGATCCCGCACCACTGTAATACAAGACCGGTGCTTCAAAAAGATGTTACTTGCTTCTCGATGACTACTGCCCATGATTGCGCAAGACGCTGTTTCCGGTCGGAGACAGCGGTGAGAGAGGGTGCCGATAGTAGGAAGCGGGTAATGCACAGTAGGTACGACAATGTCCAACCGGCGCGGTGGATGGATGAATGATAGGAAGCATGTATGATCGATCTATGGAGTTGGGCCCATGAGGAATAAGACCAAATGGTTAACAAGGGACTAGGCTCCATAGCTAGATAGGTAAGTAGCAAAACTGCATAGCAAAATCAGACGTAAGAAATATGCAGGGAATGAGCTAGACGTCCGAACAGATGCGTCATGGGTGATTATCCCACGGTTGCATCAAATAGCTCACTTTACAACTGCGCTTCCCCCCCCTCCAACCCTCCTCTCCCGGGCGTGAATCTCTCCGTCTTCGGACTTGGAGAACACGGTTCTCGCGTACGAAGCCTTTCATGAATAGTGCCGGGGCTACCCACCAATCAAATCACCTGCATCTCCTCAATATCCCCAGGATGGAGAGCCCTAACCCTATGATCTACGCTAGTCAGATGCTGGTCTTCTGGGCCCAACGAAAAGAATATAATAAGTTGGTCACATGACGCAAGATGAAGACTTTCGTTTGCGAAGCCTGCTGGACCGGCATCTTCAACACGAAAGCGATCCAAAAGTTCTGGGTCCAAGAAAGCCGTGACTTCTGCTACACCACCACATGGGCACGGATTGTCCAGTCGGCGGGAAATGCGTGCACCTGGTGCGGTTTCTTGTCGTCCGTCCTGCCGTCTCCAGACACTCCTCAATGGCCCAACAATTGGAGCCCAACGACAGACTTGTTGATCATCATAGAGGAAGCCGGCTTGGTGGAAAACACGAATCCCCGAGGGTTGAACCAATGTCAAATCGACTTCGGTTCCGAAGGCTCCCCGCGCGATTGGCACATTGAGATAGACCTGTTCGTCGATGACCCTGACGACTCTGCTGGTATCATTACCGCTCGGCCCTTACAGTCAAGACTCGATTCAGCCGAAGCGTACTCGCAGATCTCACAGTGGTTGGACCAATGCAAGAACCATATGGATTGCAGCGGAGTGTCGTTGTACGCCGACTTACCGTCCAGGCTTGTTGAAGTGGCACCGGCAAATTTACCGTGCTTGCCTCGTCTTCAATCTACAATGGGCCTGAAAGGCTCGTATCTGGCTCTTTCATACTTTTGGGGCTCCAATCAGCCCTATGTTCTGACGACCAAGAATCTCGAGGTCTTGATGCGAGAGCTGGAGATTAGGCTGCTCCCACGGACGATATCGGATGCCATTGAAGTCACCAAAACTCTAGGTTTCAAGTATCTCTGGGTAGATGCATTGTGTATAATGCAAGATTCTACCGAAGCAGCCGCGCAACAAGACATGGAACAGGAGCTTGCGACGATGGATCAAGTTTACAAAAACGCTACCGTGACAATTGTCGCAGCGTGTGCCCCGTCCGCCACGGATGGCTTTCTCGAAGACCGGCCTGGGTCAGGACAGAAACGCTTTGACATCCCATGCAGACTCGGTCCGGAGAAGTTTTTTGTCGCCCATATCCAGGAGCACATCATGTACAATGACATGAGAGAGCCCATAAGCGCACGAGCCTGGGCTTTCCAAGAACAGCTCATTTCCCCACGCCTGCTGATCTACGCCTCCCACACCTTACAGTGGCAATGTCGCACGCTAACGTGCAACCTGGGCGCATCCTACCACTACCCGAGCCCCAGCGCTGCCCCCCGCCTGCCGTCCCTGCAGAATTTGCTTCTCGAGGGTCCAGAACAATACCACAACAGTGGTGAGCTCGGCCCCGATATCGCACATCCCATCCTACAGCATTGGCTGAGAATTGTGATGGGGTATTCAATCCGCAAGTCCTCTCTGCCCAGCGACAAATTACCCGCTCTCTCCGCGCTCGCAGTCTCCTATGCACCCCTTTTCGGACCGGAATATTTCGCCGGCATCTGGGCCAGATCCGCCGTGCAGCAACTCTGCTGGCGCGGCCCGGACAGCCACGTCTTCTTCACACGACCAGATCGGTACCGAGCGCCCTCGTGGTCATGGGCCGCCCTTGACGGAAACGTCTACTTCCCCTCGTTCCTCATGACTCACAACGCCAGCGTTTGCGCCCCGTATCATCACTTTGAAATCGTTGAATGGCAAACTCAACTCAAGGCCCCCAACCTTCCCTGCGGCGAAGTGACGGCCGGGAACCTGCTTGTCAGAACGGTCTTGAGAGACGCCACCTTCGATCCATCAAGCTCGCCCGCTATACGATTCGACGCAGCTCCATCGTCGTCTGATCTAGCGCTACCAGAGACCGCTCAAGGCAGTTCCGACACGGCCGAAGATAATTTCACTCGACCTGTCCGTTGTCTCGCTATGTATTGCAGCAATGGGCCCGATTCCTCACAGATCGGCGGTCTGATACTCGTAGAGTCGTCTGAGCATGATGGTATGTTTCGACGTATAGGCCGGTGTAGTGCTGATATTTCCGTCTTTGAGTGTTACCCGCTCGATACTGTCAGTATCCTGTGAGACATGTCCGGAAAATGATTTGGGGGGGGTGGGGGGATGTTGTGGGCCTATGCTGGGTCTCTTGTGGAAGATAGAGCTACGTAGGTCGGTTGACCAGCTGCGTTTGTGCTAAGAAGCAAAGGAAAGATCGAACCTTGGTATCCGAAAGAAAACTTCCTTCTTTGCTTATTGCTGGGCTGCAGGCGGTATCTAGAGTTCGCATGACGGCGCTCATGGGCCGACGAGGATTGTAAAAATCTCAATTAAAGCATTGTACGATGGCGCCTATGAGCTACAGGCCCGACCTTACCATCGGAATCCAGCCTCCAGGACAACGAAATATGCGGCACGTGTCATGAACATGGGAAATAAACGCCGCCTGAACGGGCCGGAAAAGGCTCGTTATGACTTTATTTGGGGTTATTCGCGCCGTGAGACGTTCAAAAGAGGTCGCTTCATGTCGATAAGAATGACAAGTTCTATTATGTGAGACAAACAAAGATGTTGAAAGGATTGATATCACTTCAACACTCCTTCCGAGTGCCGTGGTGTTCGTGCGGGGATGAGACTGGGTCAAGGGAAGGGTCATGCAACACGAGTTAGAGTTATCTCGGCAGCAAGCTGCACTGGTAGAGAGTCTCAGACTTGACGTAGTTCCTGGAAATTCGAAATCCACGCGTGGAGAGTTCTTGCCAGGCAAGGATGATTGTTGGTAAAATCAAGTGATGGTTGTGAGATGCTGTAAAATACCAACTTCTCATTTGCCTAAGCATCATATGACTGTGGTTTTCAATTATTAAGAGGCGAATGCGTAGCTGCCAAGCATGGCATATACTTCCCAAGGGTTGACATCTGTTTCTCGTTCGAGGACTTGAGCGACGACTCCAGCATTGCGAACGTGAAAGTGACTGCTTATGTAGTGTAGTTGTTTGATGACCCAAGGCCTTACGTCTGGAACTGCTATGGAGCTTCCCGCGACATACAATGGGAAGATAAGTGTGTAGCAGTCCAATTGGTGGTCGGGCGCATGGAGATGGTCAGCTCTCACAAGGCCCCGATCCAGGATTTGATCCGAAGTCTGGTCCGGCAGCTCCATTTTCTCTGACGTAGACAGTCTTTGTTGAGCTGCGCCATCACAGTCCACATATTGCGGCACACACGCACATATTTCGCCTGCCAATGTCTCAATGTTGTCATGTGCTAGTCCAATCAACGCCAAGTTATCGTCGCTTGTAGCTGACGCCAAATAATGTTTGATCAGAGACTCATTGAGAAGGATTCTAAAAACTCGGAGAACGTTTCGTGCTTGACACACCCTTGGATTGGAATAGGAATCAAAGTACAGATCGAAGGTCCTGTCCGACTTGTGGTCCAGAAGTACGGTTGAGTATTGCCAAGATGGTGGCAGTTCGAGGTCTAGCACCTGTAAATTTCTGTCAAGCTCCATGGACCATCCGATGTGTCCACCGTTAGACGAGATATCCCTTCGATTTCTGCAGCCCAGATTCGCATATTGAACCATCAGGTTCGATAGCCGCAACATTGGATCTTGAATATTTCGATGTTTCCCAATATAAGCTTGAATTGCGATCAATTTATCCGGTACTGGTGAACCGCTGGCGACACAGCTAATAATATAGTGTGTGCTGAGACGTACCAGAATTACAAATTCGGACGGATCTTGGAATTGCTCAAGGCCACGAAGATTGACAAGAGCAAGGGCCCCATTGACATGACTTGCCCATGACTTGTTATTTCGAGGTTCGCTATCCGTGATCTTTTCGAAGAGATCGAGAAGAAGCGACGCCATCAAAGTAGTATCCTTGGTTGCCTCTCCAGAAGACTTTAGGGTTTTGTTGGTCATGCGTAAGGCTGCAACGTATCTCTTCCTCGCAGCCACTAGTGCGGCATCAGAATAGACTTGATGCCAGAGATACGCTAAGCTGACGGCCTCGATCGCCAATGTCAGGTGCTCCGGAGAGTCCGTCGGGTGATGGTATGGTTTCAGAAAGTCCCAACATTTCGAAGTAATGTAGTGGGTAAAGAATGCATGTCGCGCTTGCAAGTCTATCGACAGGGGAAGAGACTGTGGATCGGAATGAGGTGCATTTTTCAATACTTTTCTCGCAACAGACTGACTTTCGTTTCGAATCCGAAGTTGCAGTGTATTCCGGTAACCTGAACAAGGAGTAGTAGCTCTGACACATTGGCCACAAGCACCACTGCGAAGATCGCACTACATACATCCAGTTCCAAAGTCAAATCTCAACTCTGAGAACGGCGATGGCCGGCCTTGAAACTCACCTTTAGTCTCCGAGCTCTGCATCTTTCGCAGGCCTTTGAAGGTTTGCCACAGAATACCATGATGAGCTCCTGATATTATTGTTGCAGAAAGATTGTCTGAGTGATGTTGATGTTCGCGAGGAACTCCGTTGGAGATCGGCTGACTAATATTTTATAAGAGTCTCATTGGCTGTGACGCAGGTTAGATGCACCACCAGCACTATGCCACATGCGGCATGCTTTTCGACGCCGAGCTTGATTGGTATCTAATGCCAGCATTCTTCTTCATTCTGGGAAAAGATCGAGTAGTAGGGTAGTATCACGCTTACTGACTATGAGAAGAGGTTGAATGAAGCACTATACCCTATAGGGTATGCTTTTCGGAGACGAGCTTGTCTTTGACATAAAACATGCAAAGGGCGAATACTTTCCTAGGGAGGCTCTCAGAAGATATATTATCGAAGAATCATTGTGACTTATACATATCTGCTCTCCCTCGGCTCCCCTGCTGCTCTCTCATTAGATAAGGACACCACAGTCTGAATATAAACGCTAAGAACAGATCTAATTTGCGATTGAGCTGTGCTATCCAACATGTCCTTCTTCGCGGCTTTCATCCACCGTCAATTCATCTACGAACCGCCTGTCCCAATCGCATCGTTCAAGGACAAAACCATCATCGTCACAGGCGCCAGCTCGGGTTTGGGCTTGGAAGCCTGCCGCTGGATGATTCGCCTCGGAGCGTCGCAAGTCATTCTTGCTTGTCGTAATGTCGTCAAGGCAGAGGCAACGGCAAAGGACATCCAAGCAACGACTTTGTGCTCATCTGATACCCTTCAGGTGTGGCACCTCGACATGAGCTCGTACGTTTCTGTCCAAGTCTTTTCCGACAGAGTCAAGACTGAACTGCCACGCGTCGACGTTTTCATCGCCAACGCCGGCTTGGGGACGCGTACGTTCCGAATGACTGAAGATAACGAGGAGACCATTACCACTAACGTTGTCTCCACGTCCCTGCTCGCCTTCCTCCTCCACCCTAAGCTCCGCGAGACGGCCTCGAAATACAGCACGCAGACCCACTTCACCGTGGTCGGGTCGGAGCTCTATGAAGTCGCCAAACTCAAAGAGAGCAAAGCGCCGGCCGGCCAACTCTTCGCGACCCTCAATGACAAAAGCAAGGCTAACATGTTTGACCGCTACAACGTCTCGAAGTTGCTGGTGACGCTCGTCGTCAAGCAAATCGCCCTCCTATCCCCCATCAGCTCCAGCGAGGTCATCGTAAATTGTGTGGCTCCTGGGTAAGTCCCTCTTAGCTCCGTTGGAAAACATACCGCACGTATTTAGTAGGCGCCCAATCAACGGCTAAGCTCTCGTCGCTTCTTCTAGCTTCTGCCACAGTGAACTTCACCGCGAACTCGACAACCGCGCCGCTCGTATCGCTATCAAGCTCCTCGCCCGCCCGACCGAGGTTGGTGCGCGCACGCTTGTGCACGGCGCCAGCGTTGGACCTGAATCGCAAAGCCAGTACGTGCCGGACTGCAAGATTACGCCGACAGCGGGGCTCACCAAGGGTGAGGCGGGGGTCGAGCTGCAAAGTCGGGTTTGGGTGGAATTGAGGCAGAAGCTGGAAGCTATTCGGCCAGGTGTCACGTCTTTGTCTTGATTTCGTAGCAGCCTCAAAATGGCTCTTGCCGCGGACATGACTGAAAAAAATTGGGAAATTGGATGCAATGAGTGTATGGGGAACTCGCTTCTTTACATCTTATGTAGCACTACCCGAAGGCATGAGCAGAAATGAGACGAGAGGTGGGAAGATAGGGTCTATAGGTTAGATATCAAAGGCGTAGATAGGGTCAATTATACCTATGTAACACAGGGATTCCCAATGCTCTGTAGAATTTCATCTGACTTGTAAATCCCAAAGCTCCATGCGCGTAAGCTCTTGTTAAGTTTATCCAGTGCAAGAAAACTTTCACGTGCACCGAGTCTGTCTACTTTAGGGAGCTCACTGAATCGCTGCCGACGTGTTGTTTGGACCCACTCGATAGGTAATAGACCCGTTTATGTCGCTTAAACGAAGTATTGATGCAGTTACATATGGATCATGTGGGTTCGGCAAATGATCATGGGAGTATTACCTCTTAGTTGATCGACTCTTGATATGGAATTTATGAGAATTCGGTGGAAGCTTGGGTTCAATTTCGGAGCCCCTTTGTCTTACATAGTCTGGATCATGGCCGCCTTCATGTTTTTCTCCTCATGCTGTTTAGACGCGATCATTACCATAGTCGTAATAACAACCTACTACTATTCCTATTACTCGGCTACTAGTTATTCCGCTCCGTAGCCTGTTTGCTCAACAGTTCCCGCCCCCACCAGCCCCCAACCCCTCGACCTCTCCTGTAATAATTATATTCATCCACGGCCTCGGTGACGACGCCAATGGATGGACAGGTTTGTCCCCTCCAGAGCTTTTTCCTCCCCGTGTCTCAAACCCCGAATGACATCTGCTCTCTCTGTAGACCTAAGATGGAACGATGCAGAGCGTGGATTATGTTTGCGGGCTCATTGATAAAGAAGTTGAAGCTGGAGTGCCAGTGAAAAGGATAGTGGTTAGAGGGTTCAGCCAAGGCTGTGCCATCTCCCTGCTCGTTGGGCTCATGAAGAGATACAGAACCAAGTTGGCTGGGGTCGTGGGCTTGTGGGGGTATCTGCCGTTGAGTGGGAGGGTGGGGAAGATGAGAGAGGAGAAAGAAGCAAAGGGACAAGACGAACCGCAGACGAAGTGGTTCCTGGCTCATGGATCACGAGATCAATTGGTTCCAAAGAGAATAGTTGTGAAATACAGGGACAGGATTGAGGGTTGGGAAAGGCGAGAGGGTTCAGGCCAGGTTGTATGAGGGAATGGGACATGCTACGGTGGGAGCCGAGGTCAGGGATCTATGCCAATCGCTTGAGAGGGCTGTGCCGGAGAATAAGGCATGAGTTAATGGTACGCATATACAGAATGACTGAACGAACAACAGCCTTTGCTGACAATGGTCCAGGGCCCGTCCGAAGACCATGTTTGAGCATTCACCCTCCTTCTAGCGTTCTTGCCATCCTTCCTCCTACAACTACTATATCCCAAGATTGTCACCCATTGCACCTCCGGCAAATGGGGTCCATCCAGGCTCTACCTGGCCCGGCCACCAATCATTCAGCGGATCAACATTGAAATGATCCTGCTGGCCAATCGAGTATGTTGGGAAGTTATTGGCAGAATAGCTGTTCTGGTTATTATAATACTGGGCGGAGCTCACAGGAAGAGACCAGTTGAGGAAGGTATAATACTGTGGCTGGGAGAACCATTTGTCTTGGACGTATGCGTCTTGGACCATGCCCTGAACAACCCATGACGAGAAGGTCAGCGATGGCAATATTCTATGGAAGAGGTCGGGAACCTACATCAGCCCAGCATTTGGTGAACATCCAATACACGTCCTCAGGGAACTCGTCGCCCACAGGCTTGCTGGGGAGATCGAAGAGCGTGCGGACATTATCCCGATCAACTTTGACATTGGAGTGTTACAAGCCGTTGGGTCAGTTGGGTCTGTCGGACAGATGTCGGTGACTTTGAGCATCATGTCCGTGAAGATGCCATCGCCGCGCCAGAAGGAGACACAGACGTCCTGCATGCAGTATCCTGGAACCGTCCCAGTCACACTCAAGAGCAGGTGGGGGAAAGCGCCGGAAAAAAGAGGAAGACATACGATCAAGTCCAGCATACTTCAACCAAAACGGATGGATTGCAACTCCACTCAACCAATACGCGTTCGTTGGGATACCACAAGCCGTCTGATTCTCGTTATCATACTGCGCTCCCCACGTGCTACTCGTAGCCGCTGGATCATTTGTATGCCGGTAGAACTTCGCAGCGCCTTTGAAGTTGCGCAGGAAGGGGAGGTCAAAGTCTCGTTCTTCGTAAGCCGGATCCTGCGCCAAGGCTATCTCAGGCTGGTCAGTGGTACGAACTGGCATCTCCAGTGGACCACCTATGCGGAAACCAGCGCCATTGTTGAAGGGCTTGGTCGGTGTGACTGGAGGGCCGTATGCTGGGCCCGCGTTGGCGTGAACGGGGGCTGCGGTACCGTTGTCGAGCTGGCGATGCGGGTGATGATCCAAGGAAATCACAATGGAAGGGTTGAAGATGTAGATGTAGAAGAGGAGGAGATACATGCTGGGATTCGAAGCAGACATTGCTGCAAGAGAAAGATAGGATAGTGCAAGAAAAGGCGGAGAATTAAAGCGCGGAAGACGATGTTTGAACCTTTGTGCAAGAATGAAATTGGGACGGAGAAAATGCTTCGGGCTACACGACTTATTGAATCTCATACAAATCTTTGAAAATCACGAGCTGTCCATGAAGGCGCGGAAAGATTTCTTATTTTGGCCATGAAACAGACATCTCGCCGATCGTGAGTCGCACCCATACCTAAAATTATACAGAAGACTTTACCAAATTACGATATATTTCATGTCTTGACAAACCAACACAAATAAATCCCACTCCATCCTGTCCTGCCCTCCAAGAATGCCCCAAATCCTCTACACCCGTCCCGAGGCTCTCTCAGCCACCGCTTCTCTCCGGCACAAACCTAGCCCTCCCACCCCCATCCTCACGCAATCGATACCTCAACCTCGCCATCTCGCGCTCCCTCATCCCACCCTGCCCCCCCTGCTCCCCGGCCAAATCATGCTCCAAAGCCATCAGAATCTCCACGGGCGAGTGCTCCCGCCCAGCATGGCAGAGTCCCAGAGAGAGCCGAGCGACCACGCACATGCATCCCGCGATCGCTATCACGACGCCGAGTTTTGACGTGCGACCGCTGAGGCCCCATGCCCACACGTGCAGCTGGACGGACGTCACGAAGATGGGGTGCTCTGGGTCGGCGTTCTCCTGTGAGGCGGGAGTCTGGCTGGGGACTGGCGGAGTGTGATGGTAGTTTACCATCGACGTGGCTTGTCCGAGGGGATAGATGTGGTAGAAGAAGAGCTGTAATGTGTTCAGATCGCTCGGATCGTCCCAGTAGAGGCGCAGTATGCGGGACAGTTCCCTTGCGATCTGCCGAGTTCCTGGCACGGTACCATTGCGATCGACTGACCAGGCGGCTAGGAACCAGTCTGGACTCATGATCAGGGGCATATGGTTACTTTTGCTGAAATTATCCAGCTGGACGAGATGCAGCATGTTGGTCTCCATCGAAGTATCGAGGGAGTAAATCGGGAACGCGAGATGGGCGACGGTGTCGCAGTAGAGTCTTGCTTGGCTGGTTGGGGGGGTGGGGATGGAATAGGAGATGAGGCCTACGTTGACGGAGGAATTCTTGAGATCCGGGGGTAGAGGTGCGGTGAATATCTTGTCCCAGTCACATTCAGGTGCGGTATCATTGGCCAGACATGGTGCTATGCCTGAGCCAAAGTCGTCTGTCGAGTTGAAGTAGGTAGCGAGGTCGGAGAGGTAAGAGTCTACTGCCGTTGCAGACTCCTCGGAAGGGTCAGCGCCTAGCCAGAATCGAGAATGAGTGTTCACTGGGTTGAAACCCTCGCCAATGCGGAAACACTGCTCGGAGATCTGTCAAAAAGTTTCACTCGCCGGACGCAGTCCAGCTTACCTTGGTATAATTACGAACCTCATCCGGCGACCATTGACTGAAGCAATGCACCTCCATCCCATCCGCAACTCTCGTCACAGACACATTTCCAGCATAGCAATTCGCCTGCACGCCGATACTCGGGCCAGTCCTTTGCAGTATAGTCTGCAAGCTCCTATTGAACCTCGCATCGCCCGGCCCGTGATCTCTGTCTCCAATCGCTCTCAGATAATTACGACTCACTCCGACGGCGCCCGCATAGTCTTGCGAGATATCACGTAGGACTTGCCGACTAGCCACCCAAATGACCTCGAGGTCGCTGGAGGCGTTGAGCGCGAACTGCACGGCGCTTTCCTGCGAGGTGGCAAGGATGGCGGTTCCGAATGGTTGCTCGAATTGTTTTGTCGACGAGAGCGCTATTGCGGCCCACTCGTCCAGGCTTGGTCCGTAGACGCTTGATGTGCAGGAGAAGTTGCCGGCTAGTAGTTGAGCGTTTTTGCAACTCCCGGCGAACACTACGTCGCCTTGTGGCGGCTGGGCTAGTGCGAGTCCGTCGAATTTCTGCTGGGGAATTTGCTCCGTTCCGACCCATTGGAGGCTCGGTATGAGCAAGACCGCAGTTGCGGCACCCATCAGATTGGTCAATATCGTGAGGGATGCTGCGAGCAAAGCGAATAACAACAGCTTTATGATACCGCGGCGTTTCTGGGCGGCAGGAGAATCGTGTTTGATAGGGAAGGCTGATGTCCAAAGCAGTGGGTTCACCAGGTTTTTGACATCGCTGAATTCCAGATATGTCAAGAGGTAGCCGACAGGCAGGCCGCCAGGACTTCTAGCGAAGATTATGCCTACGTCGTAGAGGAGTGCTGTTGCGATCATCAAGAACCAAATCTCAAACGCTTGCGCGACGAACTGAAGCGATGCTAATACATCATGATCTTTCTTATCCAGTCTGATGAAGATCTAAAGTCAGCGTTCTCTTCTTGTCATCCAAGCTTGAAGTACCTAGACAGGCGTTCAAGGAAGAGTAAGCAGCCCTTCTTACTCCCATGACACATCTCCTCATTCTGTTCGCCTAGACGAGTGACGACGAAGAAGATAAATTCCGAGAAGTACATACCTGACAGCGGTTGCAATCGCATCATCACCGAACGCATCCGATTCACATTTCCCAAAGGGACACCATACACTGGCGCCAATAACATGGTTCCTGAAGTTGAGCACTAGGAGTGTGATGATGGGCCCGAGCCATAGAAGACTGATGAGCTGGGAGAAAAGGTGCCATGGCCATGACTTCGGTCCACTCTTGAATGATGGCGTAGAGTCAGAGGATGGCGACAGGGGCTCGCAGCGGGTCAGTGAACGCGACGCTGCGGTGGTCTGCTTTTCTGAGACTGAAGTATTCTGAGATGCCATGCCTAAGGTAATGTCGCTCGGGCTGCATATAGTAGTAATTTTCTATATTATTTGACGTCCTGGTAAGCAAAATGGGAGGGCGGATCGGAGTCTTGTGGTCTTCCGCCACAAACTTCAAGCCATGAAGTCAATTTCGGACTCACCAAGCAAAACTTTCGAGCACAACTTCTAGGGGATTTTTAGAGGCTCCGCGGTAGCCCTGGCCCTGGTAGGCATTTTGTGAACAGACGCTGCTGAAGGGCACTGTTGTGTTTGTGAGGGTCTCTTGATTTCTGTGTCACCTTTGACGGTAGAGAGCTTCTTTTGATTTGACGTTAATTTGACTGGCTTTTCAATAAGGCGCCGGCAATCTCAAGGATGTTTTAAAAACTAGGTCTATACGATATTCGCGGCTGACATTGCTCTGACAGTTGGACGCCCTCGGGAACGCTTGAAGGGCGAAGAAGTTTCGTCCTCCGCGGCTGGTCCAGATTTGATCGGTCGGTCTGGCAAATGCAAGAACATTGTCAAGCTCACATCTTCTGTGGCCGGCTTTTGTTGTATGCCAGATTCTTGGACTTCTGTTGTGCTCTGAGATGGCCCGCCCCTTGCTGGGCCATCCTTGCCCCCACTTCTCGCACCTACTTCCTCAGACCCGTATGCCCAGCATCAGCCTTGCTAGACAACAATCTTCAAGTGTTCTTAATTACTTCTGGCATTGTTGTGGCAAGCCTTTTGACTCTGTGATAAGGGCTGAAATCTGATGTTTTCCGACGCGTTCTTGATGTCGCAGCCGCCTTTTGTGAAATCGAGCGCCCCAAACGCGATGACTGCGATGGACCGGGTTCTAAACCAGGACTTCTCTCGGTCTCAGCACAAGTATCCTTGTTTCTTCTACCCTCTGAGTCATATTTTGCCCAGAATTCCTCCATAAGCCAACCTCTGTGACGCCTCAGAACTTGTGTTCTCCACTGTCCGTACGCGTGTATACCCGTATCTCCTTTTCTTCCAAAGAACCTTCTCTGACCTTCCAGGGTTCGTGAGGTCTAGTGAAAGCAGGCGTTCCTCTGAATCGTGTCATATTCTCCGCTCCGATAGCTTCACGCCGGGATTTTTCGGTCCATGATGTTTGGCATATCTGCTCTCACGATCCTCTCAAATCTTGGATCGGACTGGAAAATATTTGGGCGACTTTCATGAGAACGGCCCAGATTGCCAATCAGATTCATGTTGAAAGCACGGTGTTGTGATTGAAGAGTGGATAGGTTCAGAGATTGCTACAGTCAGGAGCAGAGAGGTCTGAGTAGAATCGATTGCTGTTCCGACGTCGACGGTGCAGAAGTTATTCGCTTTAACAAGACCTATGCAATTGGTGAACCCTCTGTCGTTAGTTGTGTTGCCATATGGCTGTGGCTGGCAGGTTGAATAGAAACGAAGTTGGAAGATAGACGTTGTACAAGATTCTGGAAGCTAGCCAGTGCTGAGGGAAGTAAGTCGTAGTGCTAGACTGGTATCAGCGCGAGTTGTTGACTTTGTAGCTTCACAAGATGCTACGAGTAGACTGGATCCCAACACCTCGTGTGCTTGTGAGTGAGAGGGGATGGTGTCTGGCTTCGCCGGCAGGCCTATTGCGCTTGCGGCCTTGGCAGCGGTAGAGTAAGAGTATGGAGCATAAGTAAGTCATGCATATAGGGATAATTCTGCGGGCGAAAACCTTACAATTTCTAAGTCTTACTGAGGAGGAAAATCGAAATTTCTAAGTCCCACAGTGCAGCCGGCAGACTTACCTCAGTAGGACTTAGAGTTTTTGAGTTTCCCTATATGCATGACTTATGCTCCATACTCTTACCTGAATACGTACACGTACACTACAAGCCCGTGTCTCACTCATTCCCAAATAGGGGCAGCCAGTCAAAATGTGGTCGCCTCCTTGGTTTTAGTACTTTTGAAACAAGGCCTCACTCTCCGAAGTCAGCAAAAAAATATTGTTTCTTTCTCTTTCTCTCGGCTTAGCGCATATTCGAGTGACTCTATTTCCCTCATGGTACTGATCGACATGGCTCGTTCCGAGTCCATCATTTACTGGCTGATCAGTCCGATGATACTTGGCATTCACACACTGTCCGAACGATGATTGGAGGATTTGAGAATGCGTGCTTAGGAAGGCGCACTACCACCCCCTCTCCGAATATGCTAAGGCTAATGTTCCGCGATAGGGCACGATCGGCTCAGCCGTCGACACCAACTTGGAGAGACTTTATCACGAAGCTAGATCTATCAGTTGGGAATGCTGTCGGAGCGAACCGTTTCGAAGAGTCAAGCATAGCCTGCAATAGAAGCCCATGTTGCTCTCTCTTCCCAGCTCAAAACGTCTGCCTTCACTAGTCTCAAGATCCGTTTGCGGCGGATTAACGAGTGCCATTTGCTGTCCTTATGCTTTGATGCATAGCAACTGATCGAATGCGAAAGGAGGGACCTGGTCACAGCTACGAACAATATGAAAGCACTCATTTAGCACCATGGATAGCTAGGTAGATCACTATTGATAGCTAGTAAACCTGGCTTTGATGGTCGCCTTGTAAGTGTGAATTGTAAACTCAAACCCAAGCTCACTAATAGATAGTCCTTTGGGTAAAGTCAATGGCTCATCAACATAATTCCATCATCAATAATGGGATCTGAGAGTTTATGCCAATTGTGGACAGACGTGGCCTTTATGTAGATGGCATTTGGCCAGATACATCTAGATAGGAGACTGAGCCCAGCTATCTCCTCCATGCATCGGCCGTAAAATTCCACTGTGATTTCCATATATAGCACGCTTACGGCGAGAGAGTGAGAGTAGTGTGTGTAAGCAAACTTCCCATAGCCGGCGCATGCATCCTCGAGATCGCCTTACCAATCCTTTCTCCCTCGTCCAACTCCCAAGAACGAACAGCAAACGAGCTCGACTGGTAGACATACACCGAAGTCAGCCAACACCAGAAGCTCTGTAAGCATCGTCCTATACATTATCCCCCAAGCACTGCAGATGGTGTATCGAGTGAGTGAATGCGGTGTCAGGGACTCAATGAGTGTGCAATGACTTGTATTGGTAGTATGTAAAGAATACTATCTATGAGGAATTACAAGTGTGCGCGAACATTCAGGTGTTGCGCAACAGAGTCTTGGCACGCTAACCCAATTGGGGTTAGTGCCACAGTACGCTAGGAGGGTGAAACCGGTTGAAACCATCACATGCGGTTTCGAGAGAAGCCGCCAACAGTTTGATTGAATCTCATACAAGTAGCCTGTGGCATCATCCAGAGCTCAGATCCATAGACATACACCGAAGTCAGTCGATACGGAGAGCTCACAAGGGAGAGTGTGGTGGACGAGTGAAGGCTTTTTCAAAGAGAAATAGTCGTTGCAATGATTTTACCAGCGGCAAGGCTGAGAGAAGTGCTGAGTGTAGTACGGTCGTGGTGTTGCAGGATCCTATGCCTGATATGATAGAGGTAGTAGCGACAAGAACAGATACAAAAAACATAGAGTACAATAGGTCTGCAAAGTCTCCTAGGTGATCTTGACCTAAGCAGCCATGTCTTCCAGGCTCTTCCGTAAGGCGTATCATTGTGGCCTCTTTGAAAGGGTGCGGCCACAGCTGTGGAGGCGCGGGCCCTTTTGGGTGGGTGTCTTCCGAAGCGTCCTGCTAGATTCTGCTGGAGACTCGAGCTAATACAAGGCCTTTCAAATATGCATCAGAGACCAGCTTTATTCTATCGTACTAGCAAGGCTGCCACGCACGTATGAGCTCCACGTTCCCGAGCAAGGAAGTAAAAATTGTAGAAAGTGAAAGGAAGAATCCATCCGTTGATGTTGGAGATTTAGCAAGGCGACAGGAAGAAGTAGCTAGAATTTGCTAGCCAGGCTGTCTACGGGAGTTGTAAGAGCTCCGCAGGACCCTTTCTTCTAGTGCGCATTTTATGAGTAGACGGTAGAGCTGAAGGACGCTGTTTTGTTTGCGAGGATTTGGTGACCTTTGCGTTTCCTTTGACAGCAGGAGACTTTTTTTGCTTCGGCGATTGCTCGGTCAGCTTTCCTTTGACGGGAGGACGACCTCGAGGGCGCTCAGAGGGTGCCGAGGCTCTAAGTTTCGTAGCTGCTTGTTGAGCGCCTGATGCTGTGATAACTTTTTTGTTCCGAGTTGCCCTGCCGGTCGCAAAAGTCGACTCTGTCATGTCTCGCGCCTGTTCTTCAAGCTCCGAATGCACAGCATCAACCTTGTCAGCCAAGGACTTCCGAGTACTCTTATTCATTTTTGACGATGTCGATACTGTACTTGGTTTTCTGATTCTGTGGGTGGGATTGATCTCTGGTGTTCTCTGCCGCCTTCTTTGCTTCGCAGCGACCTTTTTAGGTGGCGTTGTGTTTCTTAGGGGCTCTCCTATGAGAGTTCCGGTTGGCGCGTTTGGGTCCACAGGAGTCTCCTGTTGTCTATCCTCATGTCTTCTGACCTCTGGATCGTTCTTTTCCCAAAACTCGTCGATGCCCATGCCAATCGGCTTGATTCCCCAGAATCTGTGTTCGTCACTCTTGACGAGTGTGTATATTCGTAGTTCTTCGTCAACTGCACTCCCCCAGATTGGTTTCCAGCCATTGCCACGATCAATGATGACTCGACTTAGCCAGTTGTTCTCTTTCCTTTTTTGTTCTGCCAACTTGACTTCGGCAGCTCTCTTACGACCTTCAGGAGTGTTCAAATTGGGCTCAACCTTCGCTCTTTGTGCTTCTATGTGGGCGGTCAAAGCTGCCATGCCTTTCATAATATCCGGATTCATTGGGACCATGTTTTCAAGGGTTTCACGGCGAGTGCCCAAGGTTCCAAACAGGGGGTGACCCTGATCCTCAGCTTGTTCGGCATCCATTTTAAAATACCCTTCGAGCTAAATCGCGACTCAATTGCAGTACTGGGTGCTCTGATAGGTCTGGTAATTTGGGTTTTAGAGTCAAGCTATGCGGGTGCACTCGAAGTTGGTGATATTCGATCACTGCGCGATGAGCAAGGTGTCTCAATGAGTGGCGAAGAAAGAAGTGATATTCTGCTCGCAGTGGGGGGATGCAACGAGCACCTCAGAAAAGAGAGATTTTTGAAGGGGATGATGTGCGACTCTGTCTGCGGCGATTTCAAGGTGAGGAGAGGGAGATGATAGAGCGAACGCAACATCTACTTGAAACCCACGGTCCAGATTTCTTGCCCGCGTAGAGAATAGATGGAGTATCGCAGAAAGGAAGACCGTGCTGGGCTTCTCCGGCGACCTTTCAGCAGGCCCACCGTCCACGGAGCTAGCAGTCTTGGCAGCGGCAGCGTGTCATCTAGCGCCGGGACTGAGTCTAAACTTAGACTTATCCTCACTATGTGACTATGAAAGCGTCAACAAATCAAACACGACACTGAAGTACTTTCGACAAAGCCTCATTCTTTCCATTCTGATGGGCGCGTACGTACCTGGACAGATGCGAGGTCGGCCTGGATGTCCAATCATGGCCAAACTCGCTAAACTTCTCACTTTGCAGTTGAGGGGTCTGGTTGCAATTCCCAAGGGTCACCTGCTTATTCGAAACGTCAAAGTTCGGATGCAAGGTTGGATGCAAGATGATTCTATGCCTCACATGTGTTTTACAATGCATGAAAGTTCTAAATATGGTATACTATGCATCTTGCGAATCATGGGTGGGCTCAAGTATGGGTCTTTTCCGCGGCAACACGCAATGTATGAAGCCGAGCTGCCTAGACAAGCTTAGCATCATTTCATGATGCCTCCCCCGTGATGGATATTCTTAGGCAAATTTCGCAGCCGTCAGTTAATCTTCACCTTGTAGGTGCCTATTCGCAGCTTTTAGCTTTGAACCTATCCGCAGCTGCGGCCTTGATGATCTCGGGTCTGGTACGTCACTCATAGCTCTTGAAACGATTTGTATTCAGTACTTCTGCGACTTTTATTCTCTTGCCTCAACGGATGATCTAACACGTGATGACCACTTTGTGCACTCCTATCTGTCGCTATATAAATATCTTCCCTGCTATATAAATATCTTCCCTCATAGCAATATCGCAATGGGCGAAGTCAAGCCTAGGAGCGATGCTGGCCAGCCGGATAACCCTTCAGATACCTTTGTGGCTCTCTACCTCACCGAGGAGACCGGCCGACCGTGCAAAACAAAGGACTACGAGATAACCCCGTTCGAAACTACAGACTCTGCAGGAACGCGAGTTGAAAGGCAGGCGTTACGGATTACCTTCGAAAAGAATACTTCCATCAAGCAGCAATGTCACCTTCTCACGTTTGGATCCGACGATCAACCGTGTAACATCATTCTTAAGGCAACTGAGGCCAGTCCAGTCCACTGCAAAGTCTACGCCCAACTGAACTCCGGCCCAAACGTTTGGGTGATAGAGGACACATCCGCCAATGGCACCGAATACATCGACGAAGAATCACGGCTCACCGGCATATCCAAAACGGTCGTCGGTCGCAGAGTCGCAGCGTATGGACTGTGTCGCATCCGAATTGGACGCAATCTTTTCACCTTTTGGTCGCCCTCAGATGAACAGGAGAAGTCCCGGCGTGAGCGTTGGTTCCAGCATCTTGACCCCATTCTTGTCACCGAGGATCTGCTACAAGAACAACTACGAGGCGTTATAGCAGGTTACCGCCCTATAGATCTCATCGGCCACGGGGGAATGGGCCAGGTATTCAGGTACATGGAACTGACGACGGGTCTAATGATCGCTGTCAAAGAAGAAGAGGTAAAGAATGACGAGGCTGATGAACGTGTCCGGAAAGAGATTGCGTATATGCAAAATCTAAGACATGTAAGTCGACTGGTGTATCTCAACATCCATCTATTGATTTCAAACAGTCGAACTTAGTTGAGTACATCATGAGTACTTCAATAACAAAAGCGGGAGTCAAATCGTGGTTCACAGCTATGCCGCTGTACCAAGGAAGGTTGTGCGATATATTGCCCCTCGAGATTCCTGCCATTGAAGAAGTCATGCTTCAACTCTTCGATAGCGTCAACTACATGCACGGACAACGCGTCCTGCACAAGGATATCAAGCCCGAGAACATCCTTGTTAAAGGGAAATCGCGGCCAGATGTAGTTCTTGCTGATTACGGAATATGCGCATCTCTCAACAACCGGACTGAGTTAATGAAACCCTCTGGGACACGTGGATTCGCTGCCCCCGAGATCGCGCGGATGATTGTGCAAACACCAGCCGTGGATATATTCGCACTAGGGGCTACCTTATTTATCATATTGGAGCCAGAGAGATGCAACGGGCAGTCTGCTACAGTTGCCACTTTGGAGAACGTTGCGCGGCGCCCACCAAAAACATACAGCGGTCTCGTGCAGAGTATGATGGCTCATGACCCCAAAGAGCGCCCATCACTGAAAGAATGCATCGCCATTGTGAAAGCCAGAAAACGTGGTTGGAAGAAACAGACTCCTTTGGCACTGCTACCATCAACCGTACCCTCCGCTTTTGACCGACTTTGCAGCCAAAGAATCCCAAAAGCCACGGCCCAGGAGCCGCCCATACTTGACCTGGCTAAATTCAGAGCTCGCACGCCCAGGCTTGCGCCAATCGCGAGGAATAGACAGCAGCAGATACCAACAAGGCTGAACTTCAAAGGATGGGAACAGGCCGAAAGAATTCAAGGACCAAAGGCATTGAACCGACCAACACCGCCAACTCGCAATCCTCAACCACCTGCTCCGATGCAGCAAGTCGATTTCTCCGTTCCCCCACCTCCCCTCGCCACCAATCTCTTCGCGCACGCAGATCGAGATTCAGCATCAAACATGCCCCCCCCAGCCCGCCGGCCAGCAGCTCCAGCAAGGCACGAACCACCTCGCACCCCCATCCGCAGACCCGACAACGAGATCAAACGCAGGATCCGCCGTGGAGGCGAACGGCGCCAAATGATCGAACGCTGGCACCGCATCCGCGTCGAGAAGGACAAAGTCTGCCACGGCGCCGAGGAACTCGCCTCGGGAACCCCACTGAGCATAGCCCGCGGCCTCCGCGACATGACGAAGGCCGGTCTCGACTTCACGGGCCAATACCTCGGACTGATCTTCGCCGACATGCCCGCCGCTCACCGCATACTTCCCCGGGCCAGCAAGTGGGGCTTGAACACCAACAGGCGGTTGATCTACGGCCTGAAGTCGCAGGGCTTGTGGCCCATGACGCCGGCAGAGTACGAGGCCGAGCGGCTGCAGTCGGAGTTGAATTTTCCGAATACGACGGAGGGCCGCCGCGTTCAGGCCAGGTTGGATGCAGAGGCCGAACACAGGCGGTGGGAGAGGCTTAGGGAACCGGTGGCGGGACGGGAATCTGAGAGGCTGCAGCAACCGAGAGTGGGGCGACTGCTCGAGCCAGCGCCTCGTCGTAGGTAGTTGAGTGGGTCAATGTGGGGAGTACATGGGGAGGGGGAGTATGAGGAAGGTGGGCGTTTTTCGTCGGAGGTATGGTTTGTTCAACTATTCACGAGTGATGTTTGTCTTTCTTTTAAATTGCATGCATAGCGTTTGGGCGAATATGGAGGGCAAGGCCAAGGGTATGGATGGATATAAGAATCAACAAACGACGACGACCATCCCTTCTATTTCATGTATGGCGTTGGAGAAGGTGGGGCAGGGTGAAATTTGACTTTCATTATCAAGACACTCCTTTCGTCTCATTGCAAGTGAATAGCACATTCATTTCGAGTAGGATAGCTTAGATAGAATCAACGAGTATCATTCACTACTACCTGAGCATGCTGATCTTTCTCCAACCTCACCGCTGGTCTCCTCCCCACAAAGTCTAGATCCACCTCGTCGTACTCAGGTTGGTGATAGCTAGGCTAAGAGCGCTGAGCTAAATGTCGTAAATTTGCAAGATTCTATGCCTGGCATGATGGAGGTGGTAGCGACAGGAACAGATCTAGTAGATCTACTGTTCATTATGTAGCTCGACACCAGGCCGACTATGGTAATTGTAAGAGTTCCGCCGGCCCTCCTCTCCTGGTACGCATTTTATGAGTAGACGGTACTGAGGGGGGCCTTTTGGTTTGCTGGGATTTCGTGATCCTTGATCCTTTGACCGTAGAAGTCTTTCTTGGCTTCAACGGTTTCTCGGTCGATTTTCCTTTGCCGGGTGGACGACCTCGAGGACGTTTGAGCGAATTTGACAACGCATCTTCGCTGTTTGCGGCTGGCTGTACTTTGGTAGCCGGACGGCCTCGAGGGCGCTTGGGGAGTGAGGAGAGGCCATCCTTCTCCGAGGCTAGGTTTGCTTTGGC
Organism: Alectoria sarmentosa; assembly: GCA_009733775.1. NCBI lineage: Eukaryota > Fungi > Ascomycota > Lecanoromycetes > Lecanorales > Parmeliaceae > Alectoria > Alectoria sarmentosa. The sequence continues at coordinate 66,310 of WOGZ01000012.1, forward strand.
GGCTGGACGACCTCGAGGCCGCTTACTGTGTGGTACGATGTCTTTTTTCGAGGCCAGATTTGCTTTAGCGGCCGGACGACCTCGCGAACGTGAGAAGGTTGCTAAGCCATTATCGACCAAAGAATTTCGAGTATCCTTATCAGCTTTCGGTGACGGTGTAGTCGACTTGCTTACTCTGTGGGTAGGATTGATCTCTGGAGCTTTTTGGCGCCGATTCCAACTTGTAGCAGCATCGGTAGGCAGTGGTACTATTGCTGTAGGTGGCTCTGGGGGAATTAGGTCAGGATTTAGGCCTTTCCCGGCCCAGATCACTGGCTTGTTCTCATAGAATATTGAGACTGGCGGCGGTACAAGAGGATTTGCCCAGGTCAACGCAATTCTGTCGTCATATCTTCCAACCTCTGGGTCAACCTGTTCCCAAAAGTCATACATTCTAATGCCAGCTGGCTTGATCCCCCAAAATCTGCGTCGTTCGTTGTCAAGTGTGTAGACTCTTATTTCTTCGTCCACCATATCTCCCCGAAGGTGCTTCCAGCCTTCCTCCATGGAACGAGGGATAGCCCGAATAAAATGGAAATCAATCCTTTTGCGCTCCCTCTCAGCTACCTCGGCTTCTTGGGCTTTTTGGCGATTTTCGGGCGTGTCCATTTCGGCTTCCTTGCGGGCTCTTTCGGCGTCCCTCTCTGCGTGTATTGCGTCCACTAGTCTTTGCACCTCTGGATCTCGTGCTACCAGGTTCGAAGAACTTCCAATTTGGGCTCTGCTAAGAGAGCCAGCAGCGAAACCATAATGGGGCCTGCTAGGCTGGATACCAGCGAAATCCGTAAAGATGTCTCTACTCATATCTTTCGCTTTCAATTTGAATAATCCAACCTGAACCACAGACTTTGCCGACCGAATGTTATGCAATGAAGAGTATGGCCGCTGGTTTCGGATCTGAGTTGGGTGTGACGTGCTGGTGAGGGGACAATACGCAACGTCCGATAATTGCTGGTCCTTGCTTGTGGACCAACTCAATGACGACGACGTCTTGATGGTAGTTTACGAATGGGATTGCAGGGATCAACTACTTTTTGGTGGCGAGATTTTGCTGTATGTCTCCGCAAATTATTGCAATGCAATTAGGGCCAAGGTTTAGGGTCTTTCTGATACAGACGCAGCTGTCAGGACGATTCGCTGCTATGTATAGAATCTGCTTTGTTCCAGCAATTGTTTCGTTTCGTCCAAAGGCTACTTAGACGACCCCTCGACCAGGCTTCATGGTCGATCGAGCTGCCAAGCGGCAGCGTTTCACTTAGCGCTCGCACTAATCCAAATCAAGTCTAAGATGAGGTCGACCAACCATTTTGCCGCCTGCGTCCTCTTCCTGCTTCTTTCTGTTTCTCATTCGCGACTGAGATTCGTTAATCCTTCCGTGTGCTAATTTGAAGCTCTTTTATTTGCAGTTGGCACGTAGATGTCTGCGGGACATCCTACGATTGGCTATTCTTGCTCTTACGGGCCCGCTCGATAACTTCCAGCAACCCTAACCACAAGATGGCACCGCCATCTGAGCACCCATGGTATCCAAAAGTCGATCGATGAAGACTGAAAGACCCTGACACTGTATAGCGAAATTGATAGACTCCTATTGTTGGATGTGATCGACGACCAACCAAGTGCCCGCACGGAGCGCTACTCCCTGACCCTTTCACATTGCGCAATTTACGCGGCTTTTAACTGTGCATGACAAAGGTAGGAAGGTCGGTTTTCTTCCTGGATCAGATGCTGCAGATGATGGCCCAGCACGAATCCAAAGATGTACGAGAGTACTGAGCATTATTTGCCTTTTCTTTGCTTCTCCATGAGCGTGACCAACTCGGGACGTCTGTTGTGGCTCGAGATCTGTGGGGTAGAATTCTCTATAGCCGCAGCATCAAGAATAGCCCTGTTTTGCATTGCTTCGTCTTTTCGAAACATTTCGAAATGGGTGCTCCTCAGCCTCTCGTCTCTTCACCCGGATGATACCCAATATGGGATAGCGGCGCTTTACGCCATAACTTCCACCTACATGACTGCCTTCTACCACAGCAACATTCTTACCTTCCTTAAACTTCTGCCATCCTTGCATTGATCCTTCACCCAACACGGCAACAAACTGATATCTCTTTCTTTCCATTGTTCCAGCTTGGAGACTCGTGGGTCTCCAACCATCCGCCTGCGGGTCTCCGGGCAGTTGACCCTTCGACATTACACGCAGCACCCATGCCTTACAAGAAATACGGCAGCGCCCTACCGGTGCCAGATAAGGTATCCGAGCCAATTGTGGCGTTCTACCTTACTCAAGAGACAGATCTACCCGCCACATTTCAAGGCGAATATCAGGTAGTGACAATCAAGGTCCCCTCTTCGTCAGGAAACCCAGTGGAAAAGCCCGCATTGAGGGTCACCTTCTCTTACGATCAATCCATCGAAGAAATGGTAGGCCTGGTTGGGTTTGGCTCCGATCCTCGATGCCACGTCCTACTCCCTGCAGATGTTGTCAGCTCCGTGCACTGCAGGATCTATGCTCAACTCAACTCTGGTCCGGATGTTTGGCTAGTAGACGATAGTTCAACACAAGGCACACGGATCGAAGATGACGAGACATCATGCAACAAGATAATCAAGATTGTCTATGGTCGTCGCCAAGCAGCACAAGGATTAATTACCATCGGAACAGGGCCCTATTTGTTTCAAATCCGAGCACCAATCAGCAACACAGAAGTCCGACGACGTGAAGACTGGTTTCGTCTCAACAAACCCATTCCAATCACAAGCTTAATGCTAAATCGACAGCTAGGTGGCCTTGAGCACGAATGGCTTCGAATGAATCGCATTGGAGGGGGAGGCAACGGGGACGTGTACAGGTACATGGAAAAGAACACAGCGCTATTCGTTGCTATCAAGGAAGAACAGACCACGACCAAAGAGCATAAAGCGAGAGTGAAGAAGGAGATAAACTTTATGAAAAGTTTGCGTCATGTAAGTTGCTGCCACGGGCTATGACAACTGCTAATTCTGTCAAGCCTTTGCTCGTTGATATCATATTCGATGACTCTGATAACAAGCCGCTCCCCACGATCTTTACTGCTATGCCTCTTTACCTTGGCCATTTGAGATCTATACTGCCACTACCAAACATACCCACGACGGAGCGAGTAATGTGCCAGATCGCCGAGGGTCTACACTTCATGCATTCGAATCTGATATTGCATAGAGATCTGAAACCAGCAAATATCTTGGTCGCTTCTCCAGAAAACATCAAAATCGCTGACTATGGTTGGGCGACATCTCTGAAAGACACTGATTCACTGTATGGCGTGTATGGCACAGTGTCATATTGTGCACCCGAGGCCTTCAAGCGGAATGAAATCCACACGGCAGCGATAGATGTGTACTCCCTCGGGGCAATATTCTACTCAATGCTCGACCTAGACAAAGTTGAGCACGGTTGGGAAGAGAGAGACTTCCATGGAGAGAAAGAAGTATTCAATACCACATTCGAAAATGCCTTCAAAAAACCTCCACACCGATTTGCGGGTCTCATTCAGAGTATGATGGCTCCAAGTCCAGAAGATAGAGTGTCCCTGGATGTTTGCATCGAGATTGTGAAAGGGCAACACTACGATTGGACCAAAAAGACAAAGTTGGGACAGGTCCCAACTGCAGCACCCATCCCCGCCGTTCAATATGACATTCAGAGATCAGCAGACCCCGCAAAGCGACAGCAAACTCCCCTCGACCGCGCCAGAGCATTGGCTATCAAGAGAAAGCTGACACCAATTGCACAGGGCTGGCAGCCCAAGATTCGTCAAAATCCGCACCAAGCCCCAGCGAATATTGATTACAAATATCAGCAAGATGCCGTACTACCACTAAAGACACAGGCACCGTTCCCACAAGCAGTTGCTGTGCAAGCGCCAAAGCCAAGCGAGCCATCTCCCGTTGAAGGGGTCAACTTCCAGGACGGTTTGCCTTCTTATGAAGAAGCTACGAGTAAAAATCCCTTTGCGAAGCTGGCAGATAGCTGCGAAATCGCCAAGAAACGCCGTCGGTCAAAGCTCACTCCACCCCAAAACAAAGCGGATCCGGCTGCAGAACAACGTGCGAAACCTGTACCCGGCCATCCTAAGAAGTCAAGAAAGAAGCACACGTCCTTCAACGGTGTCCCACCTGTGGTTCCTATGAGATCCGCCGTTCAGCCCCGTGTCGGCACTACACACAGCCGGAGATCGGCTTCCCACTCTACCTCAACGACCAAAACTCGCAGTCAGCATGCCCGCAACTTGCGCCAAGCCATACGCCGCCCTCGTGAGCACGTCCAAACCCTAGATATCCGCCGAACAGGAACGGGCAGGATCCGAAAGACGACGCTGACCGGAATCAAAGCCGGCGCCGTCGAGATGGGGAAGGGACTCTACCACTTTGGCCGGGGATTAGGAGCCGCGACTTGCAACATCGGCTGCCTTACTGCCGAGGGTATCATGATGTTGTACGATCTAGCCGCCAGGAAGAACCTCGCTCCAAACGCTGGATTGCTACTGAATGATGATGAAAGGCAACTCGTGGTCAATATGAGAGCACAGTCTCTCAGGCGAGGAGCTGAAAGACAGCGCCCTACGAATGTGAACACCGACGAAAAGATGGAGGATGTTCAACGCATGGTTTTGAGGGGGGGGGCGTTTTGCCGAGGATCAAGGAGGGAATAGAGCCAAGGAGGAGGTAGTAGGAGTAAAGGGTGGCCATTGTTCTTGTTGTTCGGCAGGCATAGTGTTTGGGCGAAGATGGAAGGGAATATGGTAAGGCTATAGATGGATGGGAACTAGGACCAGCGAACACAGTTGCTTGTTTTCTGATTTTCATGCATGCATAGCGTGGGACGGCGGTATTGCTTTCATCTCATTTACAGAATCTGGGTGAAGAAGGATTGGGATAGACCGAGGGTATGGAAATCAAAACACTCATTTAGCACCACCACGATTAGATAGACCACATAGGTAGCTTCAACTAATGCATTGCCTTTACGATACGCTAATCCTTCTCTAGCCGCACCGCCGGATTACTCTCCACAAAGTTCAAGTCCACCTTATGCCCCAGCAGCTCCCGGATATTCTTCACGCCGTACTTGATCATCGTTGGTCTCTCCAGACTCAGACCCCAACCATAGATCCTCATATCCGGCGGCAGGCCCATGGGCTCTAACATCTCCGGCCTAAACATGCCGCTGTTGCCAATCTCCACCCACTTATCCAGCCCCTCATGAAAGCCAAAGATCTCCATGCTAGGTTCCGTGTAGGGGTTGTATGCAGGCTTGAAACGCAAGCGGTGGATGCCCATTTTGGCGAAGAAGACTTCCATGAAGCCGATGAGTCCCCCCAAGGTCAAGCCGTAGTCGGCTATGACGCCTTCGACTTGGTGGAATTCTGCAAGATGTGTAGCGTCGACGCTTTCGTTGCGGAAGACGCGGTCGATGGAGAAGTAACGCGCTGGACGCGGGTTTGCGGCGAGTTTGTGGAGCATATAGGTTGAGATAGCCGTGGTATGGGTACGGAGGACGAGCTTGAGGGATTCATCGTCGTTGTAAGGGTAGCGGTAGCCTATGGAACCGTATTTGCCGGTTTCGTGGACCTCTTTCACGTTCTTGAAATATTGCTCGTAGTCTTGCTTAGGCTTCTTTGGTAAAGGTTCGGACGCTGATCCGTTAGGTAGATGTTGGGTTTCTTGAAGGTCATCGCGGGGCCTGTCGGCATAAGGTGGGTCGGAGATGAAGAAGGTATCTTGTTGGTCCCGGGCGGGATGTTGTTGGGGGACGAAGAGAGCGTCGAAGTTCCAGAAGCCAGTCTCGACATATCTGGGAGATTCAGTAAAGAGTATGCATTGAAGTCGGGCCGTAGCTCACCGGTTTGTTGGCATCTCCTCGAAGCCCATTTCAAAGAAGATCTGTCGAAACTCATGTCGTACTTTATTTACTGCAGAGCGAGAATTAGCGAGACTCGCGTTTCGCTCCCCGTACATGAGCAGCAGGAGTCCGTACAAGGGTGTAGTGCTCCACTTCTGGTTGGGGCACCCATAGACTTGAAGTTGTATGGCTTAAAACTGACTGTGTTCCAGGTCCCACTGCATGCTATCAGCTTTTCTGTTACGCTTTGGCTCAGCTGGAACCCTCCTACCTGGCCAGCATATCCGCCGTTAAATCTGTCTCCTCTTTGACAAACTGCCTTGCAAATTTCGGGCCTTTGCTGAACTTATAGCTTATGACTTTTTGCATAGAAACCAACTTCCGCTTCTTCAGGTCGTTGAGAATCTTGGGATCGGGGTGTGTGTGAGTACTTTGTATTGTTTGAAGCTGTTCTCGAGATGTGTCTGTTATGGACTCCCTCTTTAAGAATGTGAGCTGTGTCTCTTGAGACGGAAGTCTTTGCCCTCACGTTAGCCCTCAGAATGTCGTTGTCCTTCTTAATCCAGCCCTCTTTGAAAGCTTTACCCCGGCCGATCTTTGCGCTTTCCTGGCCAACAGCTTTCTAACATACTGATCAGCACACCATGAAGTATCACACGCCAAGTCGACCTGGCATACAGTTGAGCCAACGTACTGGCAGATCAGAGATCTTCATCCCGTCCACAGCCTGTAGCACCGCCTCAAACACTTTGGCCTCATGACTCCCATTGGCGGCGATGCCCTCAGCTTCGGGGGTTAGGATGGCTTCATCTTTGTCGATGGTCTCGTAGACCACCATCTCACGAGACTTCAGCCTGTCTAGCGCACTTTTGATTTCCGTCGAGGGTGAAGAAGGGAAGGCATCGGTGCTGAGGATTGGCTCGTCGGTCCGGGACAGGACGTCCAGCAACTCGGCGGTAAGGTCGGTGACCATTATGAGAGTCACAGTCTGTCACACTATGGTAGATGGTCTATCCTGTCGGTCTCGTCATCCATTGTGCGTATCGTGGTACTCAGTCGCATGTTGACTCAAGCTTCGACAGAAATCTAATGCCAAGATCATGCGGAAGCTAGTCTCAAAGCAGCGTCTGCAGCCGGACGGCGGAGCTCTCAAAGCCCAAGTGTCCTCCTTGCATCCTACAGCGAATATCTTACGCTGACAGCTCACCTTTGCTTTGCCACTGTTGAGAAGCTGGCATGCAATGTTCAGTCATTACTCTATCCGCGCCCCTCCCATGTCTTTAGCTCCTCACCTTTCCCTCTGTGATGCCCCTACGATGCTGGAAGTCAGAGGGCAGTCGCATCACTTGCCTTCAGGGACTCCTTTTGCTGCCATGTCTCCTCATTCTCTCACTTTGGGCAGGCGGCGGTTGGACCATGACCGATGGCGAAATCAAAGCAATGAGGTACGAACAGAAACACTACATTGAGACTGCCTGGCTAATCATGACGACAGACTAGAGGCTGAGCACATGTTCTATCATGGCTTCGACAATTATATGAAGCATGCCTTCCCAGAAGACGAGCTGAAACCTATATCTTGCGGACCATTGACGCGTGATCGCGCCAACCCTGCTCACATTGAGCTTAATGATGCTTTGGGAAACTATTCTTTGACTCTGATCGACAGCCTCTCTACACTGGCTGTACTGGCGTCATCGCCGTCGACCTTTGGAGGCAAGAACAAGGCGTTGACATATTTTCAAAAAGGTGTGGGAGCTCTGGTTGAGCAATATGGCGATGGTTCGAGCAGCGATGCTGGAATGGGCAAACGTGCAACAGGCTTCGACGTAGACAGTAAGGTCCAGGTGTTTGAAACGGTTATCCGAGGGGTTGGCGGGCTTTTGAGTGCGCACCTTTTCGCGATTGGAGACCTTCCAATTAATGGTTACGATCCAGAGGATCAAAGGTCCAGCCAGAATGCTCGTGGCGCAGAGCAGATGCTTTCGATCAAGTGGCCAAATGGCTTTGTATATGATGGACAGCTTCTACGGCTGGCCCAGGACCTCGCTCGTCGCATTTTGCCAGCATTTCATACCGCAACAGGTATCCCATATCCTCGAGTCAACCTTCGGCATGGCGTGCCATTCTACGCCAATTCGCCTCTCAACCAGAATACCGAGACTAGTCAATGTCAAGCAAACCAAAATTCGAAAGCAGAGTTGACCGAGACATGCAGTGCAGGAGCCGGCAGTTTGATTTTGGAGTTTGCAACCTTGAGCCGGTTGACAGGCGATCCGCGCTTTGAGCAGCTTGCAAAACAAGCCTTCTGGTCGGTCTGGGAAAGGAAGAGCAGCATTGGTCTTGTTGGTGCTGGTATTGATGCTGAGACTGGGCTGTGGTTGAGTGGTTATACAGGCATAGGTGCTGGTATCGACAGCTTCTACGAATACGCACACAAAGCCAGTGTCCTACTGTCCGGCTCACCACTTCGAAGGGACCCACGTCACAATCTGACCGAAGGAACTCCGACTTCAGTACACACGACGCTGGTGTCTGAAGAACAGCAAACAGCTGAAGCCTTCGGTCGTGTGTGGCAGGAATCGCATGCCTCTATCAAACGGCACCTTTACCGCGGAGACATGTATATACACCCTCATTACGTCCAAGCCGATCTCTACACCGGCGCGTCTCGAGCCTTCTGGCTTGACAGTCTGAGTGCGTTCTATCCTGGCTTACTCGCCACGACCGGCGAGCTCGAGGAAGCAACTGAGACTCATCTTCTCGCCACCGCTCTTTGGACTCGCTACTCGGCCTTGCCAGAGAGATGGTCAACGTCAACCGGTAGTATCGAAAGTGGCTTGAGCTGGTGGGGAGGGAGACCTGAATTCATCGAGTCCACCTATCATCTCTATCGCGTCACTCGCGATCCTTGGTACCTGCATGTTGGCGAGATGACTCTTCGAGACATCAAGAGGCGTTGCTGGACGAAGTGTGGCTGGGCGGGTCTGCAAGATGTACGAAACGGCGACCTCAACGATCGAATGGAAAGCTTTTTTCTTGGAGAGACGACCAAGTACCTCTTCCTGCTCTTTGACGAGGATCATCCACTGAACAAGCTTGATGCACCTTTTGTATTCAGTACTGAAGGTCATCCACTAATCCTTCCCCGTCGGATCAATGAGAGATCGTCGTACTTAAGAAGCCGGCAAAATGGAGGAGACCGCAAAGATGTTAATGCCGATTCTCAAGGCGCTCCCACTTGCCCTCTGCCGCCAGCAATGCTTCCATTCAGCATTTCTGCCACAGCTGCCAGGGCTGATATTTTCCATGCTGCGAACCTTGCGCGTCTACACCTAATGCCGACACAAGATAATGTGGAGTCGCCACTCGCCGAGTACTCTCGCGACCATCCAAGCATATCCATATCGGATGTACGATCGCCATCTAATTACACTTATTTTCCGTGGACGTTACCCCCAGAATTAATCCCACATAATGCTACAAGCTCCAAAATAACAGCTAGACATACTTTCGACATCACGTTCCCCGCTGGACCTAACATGTTGGTGGGTCCTGGCTTCCTCCAGCGCGTTGGCAATGGAATTTTGGTCAATTCCATGGGCGGTGTGCGACTCGGCATGGTTCAAGATGTGCCATTCGAGACTGACGATGGTGGAACTGGCAAAGAATATAGGGTCCAGGCGATCAACAACATTCTTCTCGGCAAGGATGAACGAATCTTCATTGCCAAGGATACTGCTTCAAATGTTGTCAACCCTCTGGATCCAAACTTCACACGAGTCCGTGACACATCCATGCTCGACCTCGTCGTGGACGTCCAGCGAATGGAAAGAGAAGCCCAATCTCGAGAGCCCACCAGTGATCCAGTCAACGACACCGAAACCTCCTCGACCTCTGGCCCCGAGCTTGTCCTCGGCACCTCTATATCAGCCAACACGGAAAGCGCCTCAAACATGAAACAAGCCTTCAACTCCCTCCTACAGCATGTCGCCTCTTTGATTGTCGTCCCAACCTCGGCCCCTCCTCCACCCAACGTTGAGCACTCTCCACGTGAATACGTTGCTGCTATCCTACCCGTGGGCGTTGGCGTAGCACCCCTACCAGACGTGGACGATGCTCTGGGCCCAGATATCCACGGCGCGCCTCAAGGTGACGTCGTATGGCACAGCATCTACGTCACCGACGAGAACTGCAAGAGCAAACTCCCCGCTTCGGTACCAAAAGAGCATCAAGTCATAGTCATCAAACGCGGTGGCTGCAGCTTTGACGAGAAACTACGCAACATACCGACTTTCGCGCCATCGAAGAGCTCGTTACAGCTCGTCATCGTAGTCTCATACGAGGACGAGCCTGGCTTACCATCTGGTTGGCTTGTGAGACCGCTGCTTGAGAGTCTGCAGACCACGGCTAGTGGGCTGCCTAGGCACAATCCAATCGCAATGATTATGGTGGGAGGAGGGGACAGGAATTATGGGATCTTTGAGAGGGCTGTGGGGCTGGGAATAAAGAGGAGGTATTCGATGCAGGCGCAGGGGGTCCCGATTAATAATTTAGTGATCTTATGAGCATGATCTGGCGGTCTTCAATCCATGAACACTATATGTATTCAGTATTGTATATGATCTTGGAAGATACAGATGAACGCATGAATGACGTCATTTACATGATTGCCTACCGTGTATGGGAGATTTAAAGGGAAATCTTGTAGGAGAGATTGTATGGGAGACAGTATGGAAATTTTAAGTGGGAGATTTGGTGAGAGATTTGGGTGGGATATTGTATGGGAGATTTGAAAGGGAGATCGTATAGGGCATAGTACATGAGACTTGTATGCAAGATTATTGGTGGGAGATTTGCACGAGAGATTGAATGGGAAATTCTTGGTGAGAGATTACATGGGAGATTTTGGACGGGAGATTGGTATAGGAGCGTTGGTAGGAGACATGATGCCATAGCCTGGTCTAGCTAACGCCAAGTCTGCATTCTTATGAGACAGCACATGTTCAAAGTATACAAAACAGCCTTGCATCAACAGGCGTCCGCGAATCAAAGCCATGTGACCGAAACACGATTCTAAAAAATCTGCTTTCCCCGCAGTCAAGAGGTAAACCGAACGCGACATCTGCAAACAGTCGAGATGATGTACAAGAGCGATGTGAGACAGGCTCTAAGCGATCTGGTGAAGCCAAATCATACTCTCCAACCAGTGCTTTCAGATTAGTGCACATGCCCTGACTGAGAAGGGAGGAAGGTCAGGCAGCAAGTGGGCAAAACAAGGTGTCATTTGGGCATAGTATGAAGTAGCTCTGCGCTCCTTATATTGACAATATGAGTTATAGAAAATATTGGCGCCATAGAGAGTGAGTATGACGTACCAGTAGGCAGGAACGAAGAGGTGGCAAGCATGCAAATAGTCGCTAGTGTGACTGAAAGAAGGAGGGAACAGCGTGTAGAGGATCTAAAAGAGGCATAAGTACCAATCCGTCCGGCAGCGACGTAAATTGAATAAGTGTGCCGAAGCTGGGGGGCTCTTTGTGAACAAGATTGCCCAAAGTGCTATGCAGGGTGAGTATGTTACTTTGAAGGGTGATGATGACAATAGAGGTTGGTCTGAGCAACCGTGCGAGACGGATCGGGGAGCAAGATGACTTGGGAAGCTAAGAAGCTGCGCAGGCTTTAGTCTATGACCTCGCTAATTATATTTAGCCTCGAAGAGTGACAAGAAGCCTGCAAACTGCCGAGATCACGTGACATGTTGGTAGTGAAGCAAATTCATCCAAAATTCTGCCAGTCGATACGTGAAGATCAGTAGGCAGCAGTGCCAACTTGGTTCGTAGGACGGAGTCGTGGAGTGACAAAGATAAGAGATGATTCCATGGTGGGGTAAATCGAGGTAGGCTGTAAAGGAAGGCCATGCCTGATTGGCTGGATTCGCTTACCCTAGCCGGTTTTGAACATCAAAACCCGGGGATCCCCCAACTTTCTCCCTTCTTTCTTTTCTTTCTTTCCTTTCCACGGTGGTCTACCTGGGTACCACAACCAACCAGTAGCATTTTTTGGCAACCAAGGTTTATCAAAACCCATCAGCTAGCCTTACATACCTGTCTTGAGTATCATTTCCCTTTTAGTGGTATCTGTTGTGTTCCTCGTCATCTCATACCCCACCCTTCCACCTCATCAGCCCCAACCATGCCGTCGACCACCCACACCATCAACAACAAAGCATCCATCAACCAAATGTCATTGACTCAACTCGTCAAAACCAAAAAGAGTAAACATTCGAAAAAAGTCATGATTCACCAATCAGGGTCGCCGCTGCTGCCAGATGACTTCGTGCTCTTTCCACAAGATGTAGTTAAGGAGAAGCATTCGAGCATCAGAGATGCCAAAACACGCAAACCTGTCGCATCAAAAAGCGCAAAAAACTCATCGTCACTGATGCCTCGACATCACATGATCGAGCCCAGAGCAGCCACATCTTCACAAAGGGAATCTCGCAGGCCCTCAAGACGACCAATGTGCTTGGATCACATGTCGAGAGCCAATTGTACTGTCGACTGCGCCAACGCTAAACAACTGGCGCATCTGCAGGTGCCGCCTAAGGCTCCATCACCACCACGGCTGCCCACGCCTGATCTATCTGACCCTGAGGGAGATGATCTCTGGTCTTGCTGTGGATCGTCTTGGTCTTCTCTGAGTATGGAGAGTAGTCGCTGCAACCATAAGGCTGATAGCACGTGGGACGAAATGGGTGCGTCATCCAATGCTTGGCCTCAAGGCAACAGAATTCGCTGACGATAGTGCAGAAGAGAAGCTGACAAAGGCGAAGACATGGCAGAGTAGAAGCAGCAGCGATTCGAGAAGAAAGGCACTTAAGAAAGATTGCTGATCGAAGAGCAGGATCTGAAAATGGCTTGACTCTATTTATAGTTGGACTGATACGAGCAGACGAATTTCCTATGTATAGCTGATTTCGTGTCTTCCTGAAAGAGTACGGGTTCATAGTAGAGCAAAGTCAATAAACGTCAGAAGTCATAGAATGTACCAGTAGTGGAAAACAGACTGCCATCCTAGAGCGTGCAAGCTCACCAAGACCGAGGGCACCCAAGAGCGCCATGACGCGATAGTCGTTACTTGGGGCTAGGTTTCACAATCTTGAGCTCTAGGGTCAATGGCGCATCATACTGCATGTTCAAAGGATTCTGAGTCGAAATCGATGGAAATTAAAAGAATATGTTGTTGCTCACGGTATGAGGTGATGTTGAAGCTCGATTGTACTATTTCTCTTTGGGTATCGTGTCCCTCTAGCCACTGAGAGCGTAGTGCGAAATTCTACCCGAAGCTTTCCACACAAAGATCTGGAGGCAAGCGACAGTACAATCGACAACCACAAAGACTTCATTTTCCACCTCTACCAACAATCAATCAAGATGGCTAAGAGAGGGTACGTATGTCTACTGAATCCTCTTATGTCGTAGAGCGTCGCAATGTGATGCAATTTTGCAAACAATGTTGGACTTGAGTACTCGCGTTAGCAGTATGAAAGAATCATTCATATGCTCCTCGTCCGCCATCTTAAGCTCCAAACTGACTGAAATCTCTACAGGCGCGGTGGTGCCTCAGGAAACAAATTGAAGATGACTCTCGGTCTCCCGGTGTACGCACCAGCCCCTGCCTGCAGCGCTCCAACTCCTGGCAGGCCTCTGGATCTTTAATAACTTGTTTTCAACAGTGGCGCCGTCATGAATTGCTGCGACAACAGCGGCGCTCGAAATCTCTACATCATCTCCGTCAAAGGCATCGGTGCCCGTCTCAACCGTCTTCCCGCTGCCGGTGTTGGCGATATGGTGATGGCTACAGTTAAAAAGGGAAAGCCTGAGCTGCGAAAAAAGGTCATGCCGGCTGTGGTGGTACGGCAGAGCAAGCCGTGGAGGAGGGCGGATGGAGTGTACTTGTACTTTGAGGACAACGCTGGTGTGGTGAGTGATCACCCTTGCATAAGTACTGGAATTTGAGGCTACGAGACTTTTCTATTGCTTTGGTGGACCTCACATAAGAAGAGATTGGAACGACGGCCAAATCGGCATGGCTACAGTCTGGACGTTCGAATGGTCCGTCGCGGCTTTAGAGCAATGGCACGCTGACGCAGCTATCTTACAGATCGTCAATCCAAAAGGTGAAATGAAGGGATCGGCTATCACAGGTCCTGTAGGAAAGGAGGCGGCAGAACTGTGGCCTGTATCTACTACCCTGCCTATTTTGTTGTTAAATTTCGCTAACAAGCATCTAGCGTATTGCAAGCAACTCGGGTGTCGTGATGTGAGAATGTTTCAATGCATGAAATAGCGACTGGATGCAGCTTGATATAGCCTCAGGAGTGTCAAGACATTTCAAATCAATGAAGACGTGTGCAAATACAGGTGCTCTGACCAGCGGTCTCTCTGCCTTTTGTGCATAACCGTGACCTTGTGTGCCCAAACCGATAAATCTACATGAGACGTAGAGCGCCAAAGCAGAGCAGCCATGACTACTTTGGGCTTGACAGTAAAGTGTACATTTAGAGCTAGCAATGCGATCGCCAACTACCTCGGTCCCAACACCCGTCCAACATCTTCTCTCCTAAGCCTCACCCACCCTCCGACTTACACACACGTGTATCAGTAGAGTACTGTCCTTCATGCATCAATTCTTTATAGCTATCTGTTTTCTCCTCTACACCGTCGCAAACCTATCAACATGCTACTTGTACCTCTACCCGCTCCTCAAAGGCTGCAGCTTCCCGTCTCCACCCGCCCAACAGGCGAGCCAAGTAGCACCTTTCCGTCTCCTTGTCCTTGGAGACCCTCAATTGGAGGGTGACTCGTCCTTCCACGAAACCACCAATGGCTCCTTCCCCAGCCTCGATAACGTCTGGTCAGACGTGAAGACCGGCAGCACCCGAGAGGAGCGGTCAGACATCTTCCTGACACACTGGCGAGGTCTTATCTACACCGATCTACCACGCCTTTTCCAGTCTTATCGCAAGCGATTAGACCTCTTCGGCAATGACTACTATCTCGCCCATATCTATCGCTCGCTACATTGGTCTATGCACCCTACACACGTCGCTGTGTTGGGAGACTTGATTGGCAGTCAATGGGTCACTGATGAGGAATTCGAGCGAAGGGGAATGCGATATTGGAAAAGAGTGTTTGATGGTGGAAGTAGGGTTGAAGACGAGCTCACGGACAACGTTCGCAACGAGATCATCGGTCTGGATGAGAAATGGGCGAATAGGGTCATCAATGTTGCTGGAAACCATGACATCGGATACGCTGGCGATATCACTTCGGATAGGCTAGAAAGGTTTGAGAGAGTCTTTGGCAAGGCGAATTGGGAGACAAGATTTAGGCTGCCTTTCCCAATAGAGGGGGGTCCGGAAGTACCTGAGCTGAGGCTCGTTGTACTCAATTCCCTGAACCTTGACCCGCCAGCGCTCGACTCAGACATTCAAGCTGACACCTATAAGTTTATGAACGACATTATCTCGTCTTCACGGCCGGTCGAGGACAAAAGCAGCAGTACCATCCTCCTCACCCATATTCCGCTGTACAAAGAAGCCGGCGTGTGCGTGGACGGGCCTTATTTTACCTATCATGAGGGAGAGTTCGGTGCAGGGGTCAAGGAGCAAAACCATCTAAGCTACGATGCGACTATGAACATACTCGAGGGAATTTACGGTATGAGTGGAAATCTGGAAGCTCCTGGCAATGGCTTTGGCAGAAAGGGCATAATCTTGACTGGTCACGACCACGAAGGCTGTGGCGTCTACCATTACCTACCGGAGAATGAAGATTTCACTTCGAGGGCTTGGACGGCGGAAAAATGGAACTCGACAAGCTCTTCTCGACATGGTGCTATCCCAGGCATTCCTGAAATTACGGTTCGAAGCATGATGGGCGACTTCGGTGGCAATGCTGGCTTGCTCAGCGCCTGGTTCGACCCCATTGTCAAGGAATGGAAGTTTCAGTACTCGACATGCGCCTTGGGATCACAGCATGTTTGGTGGGCAGTACATATTCTGGACATATTCACCTTTGTGTATTTGGTTATCGTTGGCTGGAGACTATATATTAAAAACGGCGTCGTTGGCTGGAGCCTATACGCAAATCAAGATAAGGGAGATGCTAAGGAGAAGATGCTATGAGCTCATGGAGCTGGATGCGGCCAATCATGTCGTTGGAAAGGGCTCTTCACCAATCAACGAGTCATTCAGGAACATTCGAAGGGCGATGTAGGCTTGGCATTGATGAAATTGAGCCCGACATCCTAATCCGACCTACATCTGATTACGGTCTGCCTCCCGTCACCGCCGTCCGCAAGCCAGTGTACAGACTGAACGTTACCATCATCCCTGTCGGCCTGTGTATAAAATTGATTTGATACGTGTTCGTGTAACCCCTCTTGGTCATCCTCAGCATATCCAACGCAAAGTTCTGTACTATTATCCAGTCGACGATCGCCCTAGGTGGCGCCACAATCTGCAGCGAAATTTGCCCAAGCCATATTTCGTAACCGCGTGAAGCGGGAGTCATTGTGGTGGCCGCGTAGGCGGCGAGGTCTTCATAGAAGTCTTGCATGATCGCGGCGGCAGTGCCGATTGGCAGCATACAGGCGAAATCGTGATGGTCGACTATCCATTCTGGGCCCATGAGATAAGGGGGGAGGGTGACTCGAGGCTTGAGCAATGCTGAAGAGTCAAACGATAGGACGCCAAGTGGGTTGGAGGAACGTCCTCGTCGCAACGCGTGACGTCGGGTTTCTGCCTTCTCATGCGACACCACGGTACACAAAACGATGGAGACAATGGTAGCGGACAATATCAACAAACTGGGTAACATTGGTGGCACTTGAAATGATTGCGAGAATTTCACTGTGCGAGAAAAAAACTTGTAATGGATGCAGATATTAGGCCAAGAGCGCGATGGCAGCGGAAGGGATCAAAGAGCCTGTCTTTAATATCTCCTATTGGGTCAAGACATAGCAACAGCGCTGGTTGTAGCCTGTCGCTTGTGGGATCTCGACGCGGGGGCGCTTTTAGGACTGCGTCTTTAGATCTTTAGGATACCATCATACAACTAGAACCAGCCCAGCATCGATTTCTTCGCAGGCTCTGCATCCTCATTGGATGAACATAGATCTTTCGATCTTAGCATGCATTATCTATAAATTAGCCGACCATCAGTCTCTGGATCTTTGTAGCTGCAGCTTAACACGACACCAAAACGACGTAGGTTCAGGCTCCAGATCTATCAATCTCCGTAGTTTAAGTACACTGTTGACAAATTCGTCCAGTCTGTACGGAAGTTGTACCCGGGCGTCTATGTACCCTTGTAAGCACAATTTGCGTGCGTGATTATCTGATACATTACTCACAGGTGACGGCGAGGATTTTGACGTGACCAACGCCCGAAGAATACTCGATAAATACAGGCCCGAGGTTGCTTGTTTTAATGACGACGTCCATGGAACAGGATTCATCACACTTGTTGCCATCATGGCGGATCTCCATGTAAGCAGATTGAAACTCACAGATATTAAGTTGGTGGCATTTGGCTCCGGAACTGCAGGAATCGGCATTGCAGATCAAGTTCGAGATGCCGTTACGGCCGAGAGCGGCAAGTCCAAGGAAGATGCAGCCAAGCAAATATTGTAAGTCGCACCAACGAGAAACCCAGAAATGACCTTGACTTACCGTCTCATGCTAGGTGCGTTGACAAACCAGGCCTCCTACTCAAATCCCAAGGCGACCTCACCATCAGCCAAGGCCAATTTGCACGTGATGATAAAAAGTAGCAGGGCAAGGACCAAAACGATCTTCTTTCTGTGATCAAGGAGGTCAAGCTACATGTAATGATCGGAATCTCGACAAAGCCAAAAGCCTTCACTGAAGAGGTAGTAAAGGAGATGTCGAAGCATGTTGAAAGACCTATCATCTTCCCTTTGAGCAATCCTACTAGGCCTTATGAGGCTGATCCAAAGGACATCAATGAATGGTCAGAGGGCAAAGCTTCGATAGCGACTGGCAGTCCTTTCCCTCCCATAGAGTATAATGGAAAGAAGTATGAAGATGGCAAATGTCAAAAAGTGCAATAGCATGTAGCTGAATGCAACAGCTCGATTGCATTCCCGGGCGTCGGTCTTGGCGCCGTCTTTTGTCGATCACGTTTCTTATCGGACAAGATGCTGGTAGCGGCAGTAAAACCCATCGCCGCTCACTCGCCTGCTCTCAAAGATTTAGACAAAGGCCTCATGCCAGGCATCATCGACGTACGAGAAATCAGCGTCCATATTGCAAAGGCGGTCATCAAGCAAGCCATTGAAGAAGATCTGGCTACCGAAAAGGAGAGATCCCAGAGAATGAAAAAGACCTCGAGGAATGGATCCGAGAGCAAATGTGGGAACCACGCTATCGGCCTTCAGCCCGTGTAGACAAGGAGAAAAGTACGGGAGGGAAGAGCTTGGAGTCGGCGGAGTGAGGAAAGAAGCGAGTCCTCAATAGTCCGAATTACATAGAGTACCCATACCTGTTAAATAAATCATCACACCTCGCTGGGCGCCAAAGCAACGAGACTAAACCCCACCTCATCCCGCAACACATTTTCCGCCAAAAACGTCCTCACCCCCAAATCCAACGCCCTCTCGCTCAGCGCATCCTCCCCCTCCCCCAAAACCCCCCTATCGACCGGCCCCTTCATCCCGCCATTCAACTCCCACAAATGCCCATCATCCCCCTTGACAAACGTGATGAAATGATACCCATAATGCTCCCCCTCCCCCAGCTTCAACTCCCCCGGCGCCGAATCCCCCCTCTGCGCCGCCGACGCGTGCGCCGCTTCGATCTCCGGGGAATCGTAAATCAATTTCGCCCGCTCGGTCGGCGGCAGGGGGATCGCGGACGTGATGAGAGCGGAGAGCGGGGACGAAGGCTGGATGTGCGTGCGCGCGGGGCCGTTGCTGATGGCGTGGAGGAGCGACATCAGACCGCAGGAATGCTGGATCGTTTGGCGGTACCAGAGGATGGGTTCGTGGGGGCCGGACGAGGTGTATTCCTTCATAGCTATATGAGGATTACGTTATTTTTCTTGAGTTGTTTATTAGAAATGAAAAGCAAGGCAGGTCAGGTGGGGTATCGATCGATGATTTGATCGATTGATACTCTACTTTAGCGAATAGTGTGCATATGGAAACCAAAAAAAAAACGGCAGAGCCTCTGTCTCACCCTCATTTTCCGTCTCCCGCGCTCTTGCATAAACAGCCGCGGGGCAAATGAAGATGAGGGCGTATGCGGGGCGTGGGATTAGGTCGAGGAGGTCAAGGGAGTAGATGTCGTGGAAAGCGAGGGTGGGGGCGACGCCGAGGCGGTGGATCAGGTGGGAGAAGACGGCGGGATTGTTTTCTGGGGGTGGGGGGGTTAGAAGGTAGGGGTTTTTTTTGGATGGGGGATGGGGAGGATAGAGGAGGGCTGGGGAGGGGAGGGGCGACTAGGAATGGGCCTTGGGACTGACCCAGAGCGATGAAGGTTTTTGGCTGGGTGGTGGGGGAGGTCATTGTTTCTATATGGCTATGGATGGGGACCCTTCTCAGTCGATTTACTTCAATGATTTGGGTTGGAGGTATAAGGATTGCAAAAGGTATCAGAGGTTCAAAAGGGATGTTTCAAAAGGTGAGGTTCATAACGGCTATGTTTGCGGTGGAACACGTCAGCAAAAGACTGATCACGTGCCGGTATCTTGTCAGCAGGCGCACATACTACAAATTCACAGTCAATCAATTATGTTGTTCTAGTGTGATAGATAGGCTACTCGTATCGAGTCAAGCTTCTCGAGGTTTCTATACTATCGGCCTGGTGCATCCAAAGGAAATTGTGTTCATTGACTCAATGACTCCTCAGATATGATGTGTCATTTTCTAGAGCTGGCGGCCATTCAAGGACGTCAACGAACTTTTTTTTACAGCTATCTTAGACACATTCCGGTGACCATACAACAGAAAGCAAACACGGCTATAGCTACGGACCTAGACATGTCATCCTCAACACCCCACTGATCGGTAAACTCCGCCTTGCCAGAAGACACCGATGCAGACCGCCCTGCAAACAGCCCGTCCCCGTCCGTCGCCTCTGTCAAAGGGTAAGATAGCAAAAACAGCCCTTCTGTATCTGGAAGAATCCTCCATACAGAGTGCCGAGTACTGGGCGAGCCTCATTCGCCAGTCTTACAACGCATTATACAGCGGTGGAACGCTAGACACGCAATGTCTCAAAGCTCCTCATCGAGGACATGCAGGTACCGTTTGCCCGGAGAGCCGCTAGACTGACTCCGCGGGTACAACGGGGTTGTTCTCCCTCCCTGCTACATTTCGTCTTCTCGGAAGTGGTATGCTGATCTGCAAAACCTGTTAGATCAAGACAGCGCCACTCTCGCACATAAAGTTGCTGGGCTGTTGTATCGAAATTACTCTGACCCGAACATACCACAGGTGGTCAAGTACGAGAAAGATATCGTGCTCCTTCGGAAAGCGATACAAGCTCAGCAAAAAGCCGATGAGATGGCCAAAGCTGAGGCTAGACACCTCCTGAGTGGAAACAGCAGAATGTTTGTCAAGGTCCTTAAGACGAAGTCAAGGATCCGCTCCCTCTCACCGGCGCGCCAGCACTGCCTATGCCTGTCACCATCAGTGACAAGGAGAGTTTGGCAGCGTTCTTCAATCATTTGAGTATCGGGGGTACTCATGATACATTGGATGCAAGTCTGCTTTGACGAACGGCCTTCTACTTGTCAACACCATTTTTGAGTCAGAAGAGGGAGCAGGCGGCTTCAATCACGCTCCGTACGTCGATGATTTCATGCTGACATTTTTCATTCAGGGTTCAAAAGATCAGGAGCCATATTACGATGTCGACATGGCCGAATTCGAGAAAGGAATACTGTATCAAGATGGGCGCATGGATCTCTGCAAATTATGAGTTATTGAAAGGAAGGTTTATTGACGCCAACCTTGTGATTATACTACGGCGTCCTTCTGTACCCGCACGTTGTTCTTTGTAGTTGGTTCCATCAAAGCAGATACCGTTTTTCTTCCCTTTTCTTTTTTGGAAACCCAGCCATGACGATAGTTCACCGGTCCGAGCTACACATTTCGACTCTGGGCTCATCGCCGAAGACAAACGCAGTGTATCTTCCTTGCTAGGACGTTAGTGCTGATTTTGCTAGGATCATCGGCCCGCCCAACATCTCTCAACTCATGACAAGCCTGGAGAGTAGTACCTTCGTTCGGCACTGCCTGCTCAGAAATAACATGATTGGGCCTGTAGGTGCCCGACTGATATCGGACTTCGTCCTCGCGCACCCCGATCGCACGGAGACCTGGTATCTCGCCGGTAATTGCACTGATCTTGCTGAGTTTGAGCGTCGGGTCTCTGCTGGACAACGTCGACTTCTATCGCCAATATCTGGCTCAAGCGAAATCCGCTAGGTCCAAAGGCGTCCACTAATCTGTATAACCTGACCACCAAGACCTCAAAATTACGTTCCCTCGATCTCGATCAGACAGAGTTGAGCGACGAAGGCGTTGCTCATCTCTTCTCCCATTTGGCAAATCACCATAACGCCACCTCACTGAGACACATTTACCTCAACGCCGTAGGGATAGGCCAATGTGCATGCAAGAGCCTCGCGACTTACCTCTCATCGCCACATTGCACAATGGAGTCAGTGTACCTAAGCAACAATCCCATGGGAGACGCTGGTGCGGAGGTACTTGCTAAAGGCCTTACGAGTAATAAATCACTGTTGCGTCTGACTCTCACTTCCTGCGGACTGAAATCGGAGGGGCCAAAGTCGATACTGCAAGCTCTCACAGGCCAATCTCGACTCATGACCTTGCACATGGGCCAGAGCTTTGCAACTGAAGATCTCGGCATGCGGTACAATTACCTCGAACATGATGTGGTAGAGAGTGCGAAGGCACTGGTGTTGAATTGCAAAAAAACTACGAAGGCTCGAGCTTGGCACAGTCGGCATGACACTCTCAGCGCTTGAGTCACTTTCAAAAGAGGTAGTAAAGCCGGAGACATTGGTGGCCTTCTCAGCAAATAGCGTGTACAATAAGATATCTGCCAGAGTCAAGCTCTCTGTGAACGAGCGCATCCAGGAATATGTTCGGAAATTGTACGGTGGTATTGATGTTGCTCGCTTCGATGCCGAGGAGAAGCGTTGGTTGATCAGCCCCAAAGATGTGAGATTCATAGATAGTACATACCGAAATAGGGATGCAGAGCTCGCTCGACGTAGACAGTTGATTTTGAAGAAGGTGTGGCAGGATGGCATGGAGACTGTGAACGGGGTATTGAATGCGGATGATTCACAGCTTGCGGCTGAGATGGAGGGTTGAGAGAGAGAACGTCGAGGAGAAATATGTGGCTACGTATACACTTGCTTGCAATAAATCAGGAAAGGATCCCTTCCATTATGACCATGCATTACTCTGCATACTGTGGTGATATGTGGGACCGCTTGGAGTCATGCCAACGTGATATGTCTCTTTCGAGATGAAGGCATGAACTATGATAGTCCTTTCGTCTTGCAGCTAGTAGATTGATCGACCCACCTTTCGACCGGACGCATGACGCGTAGGTCGTCAGGTACCTGCACATTGAATGGCAGCCTTGTAGAATCCCATGGGAGGGCCAAGGGATCGAGTACCTTTTGTTGCTATGCAAGGAAGCTATAGGATGCCTTCGAACGGCAAATCAGGGTGCAATATGACGTTCGCTTGTAACAGTCAAAGTGAGTAGCCACGCAGCAATGGGTGAACCTCTCTAGGAGGCAACGGCGATGTTTGAAGGCTAGGGAGATGCATCACTTCGAACGTGAAACTCGCTCGACATGGGGAAAGAGAACCTCGAGCGGGTCAAGTAATCTGCGCTGATTTAAACCCATATCAATACCTACTCTTTGGGTCTCTTAATTGTGTAGCAGCCAAAGCGGAGATTTCGAGATATCTTGGCTAAAGAATAGCAGGAAGTGAAATACTGTTTAGGCTCTAGCCTCTCGCAGATTTTCTGAGAAGCTTGGCTCTAGAATCTAAGGCCTCAAGAAGTAAGGTCGTTCAGCTAGCGTCCTTTCCAATCTTATTTCTCATGTTCTGTGATCCCGTCCTCCGTCCTCGACAAACCCTCTTTACCTTACAACCCTTTGCTTAAAGCTTTGGAGCTTTTATACTTTCATTGCATTCTTCAATCGCCTTTGGAGAAGCTGATTAAGTAGTCAGTCATGGGTAAGGCAAAGCGCAAACATCCTGACATCGAAGAGACTCTCGCAAGACCCTGGTGTTATTATTGCGAGCGGGATTTCGACGACCTCAAGATCCTCATCAATCACCAGAAGGCTAAACACTTCAAATGCGAGCGATGTGGACGGAGGCTCAACACGGCAGGTGGTACGTGATAGTCTCGAAGGCTGTCAAGCTCTCAGCTAATGCACCTCCCAGGCCTGTCAGTCCATATGACTCAAGTCCACAAGGAGACCCTCACGATCATCGAAAACGCACTCCCCAATCGATCGGGCCTGGATGTCGAGATTTTTGGCATGGAGGGTATCCCCGACGACGTCGCCCAAAGTCACAACCAGCGCGTCCTGCAGCAATTCGCCCAAGCTGAAGCGGAGCGCCGAGCTGCGACAGGCAACCTCGGACCTGCAGGGGGAATAGGCGCAGCCAAGAAACCCAAATTTGAGTCTCCATCAGATATAAAGAAGCGCTTGGCAGAGCATAAGGCAAAGAAAGCGGCAGAGGAGGCAGCTGGGATTAGCAGTGGAGGCAACACGCCCATTGGAATGGGGCAAGGCAACCAGAGCCCAGGTTTGGGTCAGAGCCCTGGCAACTATGTGAGTCATTCGGTGACCCTCTCCATGCATTTTAGACTAAGATATTTTGGTAAGGCCGGCTCGCCAGGCTTCCCTCCTCAGCAGCAGCAGCAGATGCCATTTGGAGGTCCACCTCAAAACCCATCATACTCTGCCTTTCCTCAACCTTACGCTCAGCAACCACCACCCTATCAACAACCGCAGTCTCCATTTCCACCGCAACAGCAGAGTTTTGCTCCACCTCAAACTCAAGGGTTTGGGCCGCCTCAACAATTTTCCCCCCAAGGCGGGCCCGGCTTCCAACCTCCGTTTCAGAATGGACCGCCTCCTCAGTTCCAGAACGTGCCTCCTCCATTCCAGAATGGTCCTCCACAATTCCAGAATGGACCGCCTCCTTTCCAGAACGGACCACCGACTCAATTTCAAAATGGTCAACCGCCGTTTCAGAACGGGCCTCCACCTCAATTTCAGAACGGGCCTCCAAGTTTCCAGAATGGGCCATACGGCGGTTCTCCGCCTCCTCCGTACCAACAAAACCAATTCCAGCCTCCACCAAATCATACACCACCACAGCATACCATGCCCCAGCGCCCTGGAAGCCTGCCGCCAGCACCCGGACTACCACAGAGACCTTCGTTTGGTGCGCCGCCAGTGAACGCCTTCCAAATGCAGCAGATGCACCAAGGACAGCTGCCCGGGCCGCCCAATCTTACAGATCATTCACACAACGCTCAACAGCAGCCCAGTCAGAACGGAGGTCCTGGTGGGCCAGCCGGCAGTGGACCTTCACCAAGCTCGCTTCCGGCTCTGCTATCCGCTAATGCTACCTCTCTCGATGATCTTGTGTCGGGCGCGGCCAAAGACGCCGACAAAGCTGCGGGTGCTGTAGAGACCAGGCCAGAGGTGCCAAAAGTCGAAGAACCTACGGAAGAGAAAAAGGGAAAGAAAGAAAAGGACAAGAACATGAGATTGATATACTCAGACAATGAAGTCAGCCCTGAAGAGAAGATGGCACAGATGCCCAGGTACGCATTCGCTCCTAGTGGATAGTGGGTTCGGGATCATGGCAACAGCCTGGAGCAAGCAACTACCACAACAGACTCCACTCTTACCTCAGAGACCCCAACGCTAGCAAAATTGTCAGTCCTACAACGATTCCTTTCGTCTTCCTACACTTCGACCTCCTTCCATGCAAGTATCATAC
This sequence comes from Alectoria sarmentosa, assembly GCA_009733775.1. Taxonomy (NCBI): domain Eukaryota; kingdom Fungi; phylum Ascomycota; class Lecanoromycetes; order Lecanorales; family Parmeliaceae; genus Alectoria; species Alectoria sarmentosa. The sequence goes on from WOGZ01000012.1 coordinate 91,343, forward strand.
TGGGCTTGGTGACAGAAGACGGAGAAAGATAAGTCATTGGCTAAATATCACACATCGGCGAATGTGCTTCATTGATCATCACAGCGGTCCCTCTAGCTCATTTCGGATTTCCCCTTGCAACCTCGGCGTCTAATGCATAACAGAATGGATGGATGGCATCGGGGTGAGTGGACTTGCTGGTCACTTGGGAGATTGCGTCTGACTTCGGGTCGTGACTGACAGTCATCTCTATGGAGGATGTAGCTGTCGTGGCGGATGGTCTCGTGCGAAATAATAGATAGCAGCTCATAATGGGGTTTGGCGGTGCTGCTTTATGTAAGTGCAACATGGTTAGTCGTCTCATCTCTTAATTGAGGTTCTTGTTCCTGGGTTGGCACTTGTCTACACTTCAACGAGCGAATTGCAAAAATCTTCAAGACACCTAATTTTGCGCATTTAAACAAGCTCTAGTAAGAGCGATACTTGCGTAGTTTAAAAATGCTTGGATTATCATAGACTATGAAGAGTGCCATAGGAAGGCAAGAATGATGAGAACCTTGAAGATGAATGCTCGGCCCTTTGAGGCGTCAATTTCAGTGACCAAGCCTGCTTAAATCCATTTGGCACGCGGACAAATCCATCTATTCTGCTGGAGGGAGCAGCCAGCGCAATTCGTCGGCTTGGTGATCAGGCAGTAAGTCCGGAAGTGTCTCGGCCGGCATAAAGTTATGGTCGGAGAATTCAAAGCCCGGAACAACAGTCTGAAGGACAAGAGTAAGAAGGTGCATCCACTACAGGGGCATTGGAGGACTGGCAAAATCACGTACCTCGCTGATCAGCAAACCTTCACTACCCGGCCGTCCTTCCACGTCCGGCAGTAAAAAGCTCGCTTTGTATTTCCCTCCTTCCACGAGCCATTGCATCCTCTCACCACCGTGGATGTCATTCCCAACCACAAAGGTTTCAACCCTCGCTTTCTCTCCTTTCCCCGTCTCGTCGCCATGTATAATGACATAGCGCCCCCGTCCTCTGTGCAAAGTGTGCATCGTCCTGCCTTTGTTCCTATGAAAATGCCCCATCGGACTCGCGGGCGTCAGGAGATAGTAGATGGTCGTACTCGCTGCTCGAGTCGAGTCATCATCATTGCTGCTGGATCGGAAGGGATTCGGGACGCGCAATGGATCGCGGTCGGTTTCGAGGAAGTAGCCGCCTTCCGGGTGCTTTTGCAGATGCAACTTCGTGATCAGTTTGAGGGTGGAAGGTGTCTCGGCAGTGATTGAGGCAGGCGTGAAGAAGGGACGTATGGGGGCGGTGAGCGTGGTGTCGACGGTTGACATGGTGTTGGAACGGCGAAAGTCATTGACGGAGGTGTGTTGTGTCCACCCAGGTACTTAGTGAGTGTGCCTGACACAGTTTTTGTTAAAACGGTGGAGTGAGGTTTTGAGGTAGGTAGGCAACGAAGTATGGTGAAGGGAAGTTTGGCCGATTCGTAACGTATTAGTAAGCCATCAGGAATTGGGTCTTTCCACAGCCTCCGAACTACCACTGAAAGGTGCTTACGCAGTAGCAGATCAACATGCATGAGAAAGCATTCACTTCGGAAGCACGGTTCCCGCCGCTCCCTCAACCTTCAGCGGTAGTCGGAGAATTTTGAGTTCCATCAGCACCTTATTTTGCCCGTAAGCAGCTCTAAATCCTCGTTAACCACGTGTTTTGACGAGAATTCTATCGACTTCTCCTCTAATGCCCCTCACGGAAACAGTCCGCCCACTTCATCAGCTTGAGTGGATCAGCGATTCCGAGATTCATCGACATCTTCTCTGCAGAACGCTTCCCTGCCATTTAGCTCTACTGCTAGGGTTTCATCAGGAGAAGCCGACGGATCACCAGACCACGAAAACTCATCCCCATTGCTCCCCACCTCGTCAAGGAATGCAGCCATTCAAACAAGGCGATCCGGCAACCCGCCATCTTTGACCTATCAATGGGATCGTAGATGCATACGCCCTTTTTCGATACATGTACACTCCCTCAGATCAGTTTGGTGCCCGCGATTACAAGGGTAACGTATGCGCGCTGAGAAAGAGATAGGGATACCTATCAAAGATGTTGCATGCACTCAGTTGCTTGCACTTTTCTTCGCTTCTCTGTGGACTATTTAAAATACCCCAATTGCTTTGCGGGGAACTTCTCAGGGACCTTAATCCCCGAACACATTCATTCGTGCGGGGCATTTGTCGGATGCGTGTTTCATCCGGCAGGTAACGGATCCGACTGCTTTAATAGCTAAGACTATGAAGATCTTTCTTCGAAGTTGCTATTGTATAGATCAATCCTGCAGGAGACGGACCCGATTACTTCAATGATTAAAAGTGTCAAGGATATCATTCGATGCGGGTTTCAATGGTCAAAAGTGTTAAGGACATTATTTGATGCGGGTCAAAGCTGCTGAGCCAGATTCGCGGGCACTGACTCGATCTGAAGGATTGGATATGTATCAAGCGCGGTGTATGTGTATGGGACTCCTTATCAATAGGAGGCTGAAATCTAACTGGTCAGTGTGGCTGCAAAGCTTGCATTTACCGGATATTGAAGATCAGCTGAGACGCTACAACGGAGTGGTGTAGCTCGGATATGTTCTCATCAGCAACGCTTCGAGGTTTGAGGTCTGCGACTATGGCAACGAGTCAAGTGCCACCCCCTTCGAGCACTCACATATCCCTATTGTTTTGTACACTGGCTTCCCTCAAATCCTTTTCTCTCCGTCTCGGCTTTGAACGACATCTCGCTACTCTCCATCATGACCACCTCAGCATCTCGCGCGATGATTGCTACAAGTGCCATTTTCATGGCGCTCGCTATTATGGCGGTAGTTCTGCGCTTGCATTTACGGCAAAAGCAGAAATTTCCAGGCTCCAAAGCTGACGATTGGCTCATTGTAGCGGCTTTGGTATGGCTTGAGTGATGATATTCCAAGCCCTTTTAGCTGATTAAGATTTGCAGACTTTCTCTATGGCACTGGCGGTCACCAATATTGTTGGTGTTCCCGTTGGAGGGTTCGGAGTGCCCTTTCCGTTACTGAGCGATACTGAAGCTCAAACCTTTCTGAAGGTATGTACTGACCGGGATCCAACCTGCGCCGCACGTCCTAAAAGGAAGCACAGATCGTGTTCGTACTGCAATTCTGGTACATTCTCGCTCTAGGCCTTGTGAAGCTTTCAATACTGTGTCTCTACGGACGACTCTTCTCCGCTGATCGATATCCCGTGGTCATAAAAGTGTTTTTGGTTCTCACTTCGGCTTGGCTGGTTTCATTCATTTTTGCTACCTTCTTCCAAGTATGGCCTCTTAGCTGCAATTGGGTGGACTGCACGCCTACAACGAACTACACTGTCATGTATGTGTGTCTCAGCGTAACGGACGTTCTTTTGGACATTGCCATTCTATGCATTCCTACCTCATTCATCAGGACACTCCACATCAGTAAAGGTCAGAAAATCAGTCTTGTCGGTATATTTGGTCTAGGAGTCTTGTACGTCACTGTCCTCTACCCTCCATTTTACTCCCACAGACTAACACAGAACGCCAGCTGCATAATAGCTTCCATTGCACGCCTATCATATTCAGTAAGATACGTGCAAGTCAACATTGAAGGCAACTATCAAGTCAACTTTGCTGGTATGTTGCTCCAAGGCAGAATTTTGCGCCTGGCTGAACACGATAGGCCCCGTCGTCAATATGATCATGTGGTCTGGTATCGAAACCTGCGCTTCTACCATATGCGCCAACCTCCCCTGCTACGGACCTCTTCTGAAACGGGGCCCCAGCCTCAAGTACCTTTTTGCCAATATACGATCCGCTTTCACCTCGCCACGCGGTCTTTTCTCCCGTCGCAGCTCGCCGAAATCTACATTTCAGGAGACCACTTCGACGGAAAGGCTCGCGAACGAGCAGGAGACCCCGCGTAACAGAACTACTGTTGAAGGCGGCATATGCTACCCAAGATATGAACCGGATCTCGAACTCGGCAAATACGAGTGGAGACGACCGTTGGCGGGAGACAGATGATCTAGTGAGAATGCAAAGTTGGAGAGAAAGCTACTGCTGCTCATGATATTGGGAAGGACAAATATGCTTGCGTATGTTTCTGGCAGTAGGTCCTGGTCGACCATGAACTCTACGAAATACAACATATATTACGGAAAGAATAGCAATTTTGTAGTGGACTGAAAAATAATACGTATATGAACTAGCAATGGTAGTCCTCGAGTCAAGGAGAACCGGCTAAACCTCGGTAGTGAAACTAGTCTCGACTGCAAGTGCAATATCACAAGAATCGCACCAACCTTCTCATTGATTATCGCGGTCTACAATCAAATCCAACATTGTTCCCTCAAATCGAAAGCACACCGACAATCATGGCATCCAACGAGATGGAAATCGACAGCTCCCCGCCCCGCAACGGCTCCAAACCCTCCACGACGGACCAGCACACCTCTTCCGGAGCCGTAGCCGTGCGCTCGATCGAAGGCTGGATCATACTCGTCACCAACGTACACGAGGAGGCGAGCGAAGAGGACCTGCAGGAGCTGTTTGGCGAGTACGGGGACATCAAGAACCTGCACATGAATTTGGATCGGCGGACTGGGTACGTGAAGGTACGTCTACACTCTGGTACTTGGCTTTGGCGGCTTTAGAGGAGGGGGTGGATATGTTTGGAGAATGGCGTTTACGGTGTGGTTGGGAGGGAGAGGGCGTGTGTGTGAGAGGACAAGAGCACAGGCTGACTCTAGGGCCCTTCACACAGGGTTACGTACTGGTCGAATATCCCACCGTGACGAACGCCAAAGCGGCCATCGAAGGCGCCAATGGTACGAAGCTGCTCGATCAGACTATCGGGGTGGACTTTGCGTTTGTGAGGCCGCCGCCCAAGGAGGGGAAGCAGGGGCAGGGAAGAGGAGGGGGAAAGGGAGGGAGGGGTGGGAGGAATAGGAGTCGGAGTCCGGAGGGGGAGGGTGAAAAGGATGAATAGATGCAGGGCGAGAGTAATGGACAGGTATCGAGGGCTGCAAGAGACTGGTGATCCCGAGAGGCCAATTCGTAGGGACAGTCGATGTGGAGGAGATAAATGAGCATTTGATGCTACATGGTGCCGAGAAGGTTCATTGCGGAGGCTTCATCGGCATGCCTGTTTTTGAGAACTTGGGTATGTCCTCCGTGATTATGGCCGAAGTCTATGCTGACGGTAGGACAGTGATACTCAGTCGGAGACTGAGATAGAATGCTTGAAAATAAAACTCTTGTTTGTTTACTTGCTGCATCACGCCTCCCTCATCAAATGACCCCCTTCAAGATCCATGTTTACATTTAGAAAATCCCACTTTCAACACATACTTACCAGCTCGACACTCACGCAGGACTACACATCAGAACACAGGACCAGCTGCTATCACCTCAAACAAAAGCCTTCACCTGCTCCTCACTCCACTCCCAGAAGCTTTTTGCAATTCCCGTTCCACGAACCTCTTTCTCTTCTATCGCCGAAACCAAGTTCCTCCTTCTCAAGCCATCGTAAAATCATCCTCACGGGATAATATACGTCCCATTCCTCCCTTCATCCACCTCCACCCTCATTCCCGCAAATGCATCCGTATACGCCCCATAAATGATATCCTTCTGCAACGTCCACGATGAAACAAGCTGCAAAAGCTTGGACACATGTCGTTTCAGATCACGCTTCACCACACCTGGCATTAATGATACGTTGACGTTATCCTCTTGACCATACCGCCGCGTATCGCTGCTGTCGAAGATATTGCCCGCTTACTTAACTGATACGATACTTCGTCGTCGCGCGCTTGTCAACATGATGATCCAGGTGAGAAACACCGCCGCCCCTTTTGTTCTCGAAGTTTCAACGCTGTTGGACGCGGCCTAACCTACACGGACACAGAACGCGGGTAGCATCTCGGCTGCTCTTTGAGCAAGTATGGGGCTTAGAAGCCTTGCGAAGAGGAAAACGCCAAGGCAGTTGGTCCCAAGCTGAGCTGCGACTCATATCCCTGCGCCGTCTTACTATTCCACAGTGGTGCCAGAGCGCTGACGATGTTGAACAGGACATCCAACATTGCCGTTCTTAACTGCCGAGAAAGTCTCCGCTGATTTCTCGATGGCTGAAAGGTTGACGAGGTGGATGCGGAATAAGATTAGCTGAATTTCCGAACCTGGACAGCGAGTACTTTAGTTGGATACGATGGTACTGGAGGCTATGGTCTCGAAGCGCGTTGTGATGGAGATTTTGACGTGTTTGGACTAGAGGAGCCAGGCGAGGGCTGCGCCGATTGCTGGAGGAGGCGACGCTTAGAATGGAGACGCGGCTGTGGAGGGAGAGAGGAAGGAGATAGAGGAGGCGATGAATGTAGGTTAAGGTGGGTAGGGTAGAGCTGGGAGTATCGGTTGCCCTTTGAAGCAATGGGCGTAATGAGGGTTGGAGGAGAAAGGACTCGGATGGGTGGGAGGGAATGGCCAACGCTAGAGAGGGATTCTTACCAAGGGCTCAGGGAGATTTGGCCCAAGAGGACGAACGCAAGTTGAGAACCTACTTAGGATCCCCATTGTATGTCTACCAGCGATCCGTGGAAGAGTTGGATGGAAACTTCGATCTAAACCGGAAATGAAAAATGCCTCTGAACGTGGAAGCGCGCGACCGGCGCAAATGTCTGATTGACGGATGCAAATGCAGTGAGATATATACCAACAAATGCAAAACATTGTGTTGAGACTCAACACTCTCATCAAACATGGGGCTTACGCAAACTCTCGGTCACTTCACCCGCATCTGTGTTGAAGCGGCATAATGACGGCTGATGAGATAGATGTGTCTAGTCTTTTCATAAATGCGTGTTCGCTCTCTACGCATCATGCTTTTGGGTCTAAAGAGGGAGGCTGTGCGTGATCTGATAACGTTGCGAAGAGGTGCCAAAGAGTCTGCCTTGCGAGCTTCGGATCCATCCTTTTCGCTTTTGTTGAAGACGGACCTTGCATCCTTTAGGTACTATACACCGAGTTGAGATTTCTTAATCTAAGTGTTCATGATGTACTGGCAGTCGATAGCAGGTGATCGTCAGGGACTGTACCAACATTGTAGAAAGATCATACGTCAATGTAATTCTTCCCATCAGGCCCTGCTCTGAAAACATGCAGGGAAGATTGCACGTATTGAATCTCCAGCCTAGACTGATTTCCAAACCCTCAGGAATCGCCGCTGAGGAAAGTACTAAATGTGATGGGATACGCTCGACGCAACTCCCGCCGTCACGCCACCACCATGCCATCACCGCACGCTGCATGAGTATTTAGCGCTCAACCGCGCAGTTCGCCACCCACTCGGCCCCCCCCCCCCCCGCCCCCCCCCCCCCCCCCCCCCCCCGCCCCCCAAAAAATTTCCTACTAGCATAATGATGACGATCATTTCCAAACCGAGCCGAAAGCGCCATTGAAGACCAACGAAACAAGCCGAGGCTTCTGCATTGCTCCGGGGCGTACCCTTCCTTGCTCTCCAAACACGCGAATCACTTGATCGGAAGAGGAGACCTACAACTGTACCTTTCCCTCGGAATGGTTATAACGACATCTGACCATCAACAGACGCACTCCTGGACCGCACGGGCAGAAGCTTTCCAGAGCCGCTAACCGGCTCTATCGATGACTTTCCGTATACACACCTCCGTCCGACCACCACATTCAAAGATGTCCGCCACAGATCAGCCCACAACGCATCGGACCGGACTAGCGCCCGGACTGTCAGTCTCTGCGCTAGTCGGACTGAGAGTCCGGAAATCAATGGCGGATCATTGGGCGCTTTGGACTGTTTTGAAGCTACGGAAAATAAGCGCCCCCAAGACACATGTTTCCATTGCTACCAAGCCGCCGGTCTCTTTCCTTGACGTGGCGCCCCTCGTTGGCATCGCCCATCGCTGCCGTGATCTCGGTTGCCGCTGGTCGAATGGTCATTGCGCTGCTGCATGATGCGCTAAGATCGGAAGGGTTTTTCCATATGCGAGAGTCTGTAATGAGAGGGTTACGGGGAACGAGGAGGTCGGGTGGGGGAGATTGAGTTCGGATTTGGTTTGTGGGGAAGAGGGGGGGGGGAATCCTACATGAGGATTTACTCAGAGGAGAGAATTTCAGGGTAGTAGAGCAGAGGGTGTCGTGGAGATGGCGAAGGGAGGAGATGGATTAGGAGAAATAAAGATGGGGCTTTTTCCTTTCTCGGATCGGTCAATCCGAGAGTAGACATGTTGCGAGCGAGTCGTCAATTTCCGCATGAGGGAAGCATCTTTGACCTCAATATGAATACCAACACCTAACGCACGCATCTCTCTCATCATCATCAAAACTGCCTTGCGTCGATTTCCACAACTTCTCCGCTGGGAAACTGCTTTGTTCCCCCACGGGAACAAGAAACATGGCCCGCTTTTCACCCTGCGTCATGACCAACTGGTGGATTGCTGACACATCAAAACCGAGTCCTCAGAGCATCAGATCGAGATGGCAACTCTATTCGTAGGGTTTAGGTTGCTGGGCCAAAGGCTGACGATGAAAAGGCCACAGGCGCTCGACACTCCGCCCCTACTTTTTGGGTCTGTCTATTAATCGGACTGGTTCAAAGCCAGATAGTCCATAGCCTCGTTCGAACAAACAAACGGACGGGACTAGTCCGACCATCAGACTTTTTCGTTCATTCTATATTGGAGCCGGAACGAGTCTTTTCTGTAGATGAACAATACGGTTGTCAGATCAAAGGGCTGACCCTCACGGCCAAAACCATCAAGGTATCGAAATTTCTAAAGTCATGGTTTGGACTGGACATCTTGAATAAAATAGAGGAAAGATTCATTTGCTATTGGCAGTATTAATGGAACAAGGCGACGTGGAGGCTTTTGCAAAACTTCAAGGAAAGCCTGAGCGAGAAGTTCACCTGATAGTCGGACTGGTTCATAAAACCGCTGGACTTATTCAACGTCATTTGGGCGGCCCGTGGGCTATTTTGTATAGCCTCATTTCGGACTGGTTCGAGGCCTCTAAACGGCACGGTTTGGCCTGTCGGGCGCCGCGCCTTGATGGAATGGGACTTTTGACCCCTCGCGGCTCCTATCCCGGCAACCTAATTTATTCTTGAAGAGCGATCGATGACGGGCAAGTGCAGAAGCTGGGATTGAAAGCAAAAAACGAAAACGCCTCGCCCTGAAGTGAAGACGAGCGGAAACCTTGCTCGGCCTCTACCACCAACAGGACGTGGGCGTATTTCAGGCTTCGTGTCCACACATTGAATTGCTGGATCAAGAAGAAGAAGAAGAAGAAGAAGCAGAGGGGTGGTATTACTTGATCGGACGATCTGGCCTTTTGGCGTGGATCTGTCCAGGTGACGATGCTCGGATCTGGAGGACGAGCGGCGGAGCTCGGGTCTGGGGTTGGTAGGGTGATCAGTAGGGAATCGCCAGTTCGAATGAGAATGGATCAATCTACGAAGATGCGATGATTTCTTTGGGTATGGATGTTCGTGGTATTCAGACACGAAGAGGAATGACAAAGTTACATCATTGCGGATTTACTTGTTGTTGGAAGGCCAGGTATTCAGACACGAAGAGGAATGATAAGCTACATGATTGCGGATTTACTTGTTGAAAAGCCAGCCCCCACGACATTCAAACAAAAAGTCATCTGTAAGCGAACCGTGTCTACCATGTTGAATTGCATACTGGCCCAGCAACTCCATCAAGCAAAATTCGATAGCGTTTGCTGGATGGTAGCAGACGACTGACCCTGAATGATGCGGAAATCGTCACCTCCCTTGTCAAACTCGAACCACGTGGCAGCTTTGTAGCAGGGATAGGTGGAAACGTCGGTATTGGCCAGTTGCTTGACCCACGCTTCCTTGTTCGCTACGGAACCACCGTTTGCCGCGCCGGTCTCGCCAATACAGAAATGCTTGTTGTAAGTCTTGGCGTAATCATTGTAGAAGGTTCCATAAACGCTGGCGAAGGTGGCTCCGGGTCCAGGGTAAACATCCATGCCGACGATGTCGACGTAATTGGCGCCGGGCCACCAGCCAGCCACGGGCTCGCTGGTGGTATCGTCGTTGGGGCACCAGAACATCAAGATCTTGGGGTTGCTGGCAACAGCAGCATGGACGGTTTGCCATGCCGTGATAAATTCGGCTTGCGCTGTAGTGATGGTTAAAAATATATTAAAAATGATTTGGAGGTGGGCGTAGCGTCACTTACTGCCTCCAGGGTACTCGGGTTTTCCGTTACTACCTCCTGCCTGGGCGTAGTAGTTCACCTCGTGCGCAAACCGAAGCCAAACCTCGACACCTTGTGATGTGAATTTCTCCAAGACGGTCGCAATTTGCTGCGCGACTGTCGAGTCGATTTGGGAGAAGGTGACTCCAGTTGGCATGATGGCGGGCACGAAGACTGCGCCCGATGAAACAACGTCAGACATGACTTGCAGTAGTTGGTCGCCATCGTATGGCTCGGACCCGTTGATCTGGGAGTAACGTCCGTATCTTTTGTCCTTGTAAGCTTGCCGATTTAAACCGCTCTACACACCATTAGATTCTCGCTTACGTGCTTGCCTTTTTACCCGTATTGCCATTGATGGTGCTCATCTTGGTGGGAGGGTTGGTGTCATCGGGCGCAAAGCCCCAGTAGATACCGTTGTAACCGTGCATACCCCCCGATGGCAAGTTGAGATCGTTTGTTGTGCATGTGTCCTACGATATTTTAGAAAGCAATGTTGATATTATCATCTTAGTATTATAGCGGACGACTTACTCTCCCCTCCAGAACTGGCGCGCTATTAGTGAGTGTTGCCGATAGCAGAATTGTAGGGAGCAGTTGAAGCTTCATCTTGATTGATGTCTTTCCCGATAGGCTGACTGAAGATGAATGTCTTGAATTTAAAAGAAAAGAATTCAGTTGGCTCCTGGAGAAAGTGTAGGGTCCGATGGCTGAGAGAAGAAGTCTTTTCACCAGAGTTGTCCCCCTTCTTGTAGTCGCAGCATGAGAGATGCGGCTGACAGTGACATTTAATCGCTCATGATCAGAGAGGCCTTGTGGTGGAGGGATTGGCTGACGGTAAACTACCCATTAATCGCTCATGATCAACAGCGCCCGGTGAAAACAAGGCAAATATGCAATATGCCTTGCAACCATAGCCCAGTGAATGCTTACACGTGGTCCTCCCCCCTTATGCAAAGTCCTAGCATATGCAACGTCCGTTAAGTCCGGCACAGCATGGAAATGCTCGCATCGTACCAAATTGCTATGTCAGCTCGGCATCATGGTATCAAATAATGTCATGCTTTCAGCCTCACAGCCCCACATGCACATCCTGTATGACCCAACTGGGCCTAGCGTGGGCTTGCACTACCTACATGAACAGGCTTCACGGTGTACTGAACCCCCTTCATAGCTAATATTCCGTTCACATTCGGAGTACTACTCTCAGCTTTATGCATAGTCTCAGTAATCAGACCTTCACCTCTGCGGGTAATCAACTCCACGACACTCACCCGCAGGGGGTATGAGAAGAAAACCGACGTTTTTTTTTTGGTGTATTGACCATTACGAAAAATTTCGGGGCGCTTCCGACCCGAACCCATCTTGAAGCGACCCCGAAGCTTCCCCGAAGCTGCCTCGAAAATAACTAAAGCAATTAAAATCTTAACATCTTGAAATCTTATCTATTACTCAAATCGCTAATAAATAAAAAGTATATTAAATAAATTGCGATTAATTAATTTTAATTTAATTAATATAAATTTTGCTTAACGTAACGATTAATAAAGAAACGTTTCGCTATTTACTTTCAAAATTTTCATTTTTAAAATTATAATATTTATTAAAAATGTAATTTGATTATTATAATTAAGCGATAAATAACGATTTATATATTTTAATAATATTAATATTAAAAAAGTAAAATTTATATTATTTATTTATAAATCTATTTAATTTTGAAATTATAATAATTATTAAAAAAAACTTTATCGCTATTATTTAGCAATTTATATTTTATATTTGACGATTAATAACGATTAATATGTTTTAATAATATTAAGAAAGTATAATTCGTACAATTTACTTTCGATATTAACATTTTAAAAATTATAATAATAAACGATTATTTCAAAAAATTAATTTTATTATTATTTTTTAGCGATTCGTAATATATATTCGACGATTAATAGCGATTAATATATTTTATTAATATTAAAAAAACGTAATTTATACATAAATTACTTTCAAATTTTTTATTTTTGAAAATATATTAATTATTTGAAAAAAAATCTTTATCGTTATTATTTAGCGATTTGTATTTTATATTTAACGATAAATAGCGATTTATATATTTTAATAATATTATAAAATTCTGTTTTTGCGTACAATTTACTTTTAAAATTTATATTTTTAATCTCTTTAAAGAATTATATAAAAAAAGAATTATCGCTATTATTTAGCGATTCGTCTTTAATATTTAATATTATAATTCGAGATTAGTAGTTTTTAAGTCGATATTATAACTTATTATAAATTTAATTAAATTTATAACTTAGTTTTATATTAATGTGTTAAGTTATAATTTAATCTTTTATTTTTGCATATATACATTTATATTTAAAATCTTATAATTAAAATTTTATTTATATCACGTTTAAATATTATTGTTAATTTTACGTATAATTTTTAACATAATTTTAATTATTCTTTTAAATAATAATAAGTTATAAATTAATTATCGAGTCGAAAATAAATATTCGTATAAACTTTATTATGCGTACGCATTATATAAAAATTATGATAATCTCGACGCGTTTAACGTTAACGAAAACGAAAACGAAAAATAAATAAATCGAGTGAAATTCACTTATTATTTATGAAATTAAATAAAGCTCACTCGTTATATATAAAAAAGAAATTTATTAAATTCAACGTTTTTGATACAATAATAAAAGATTTTTTATTAAAAAAATCAATGAAAAACGAAATCAAGATTTTTAATTCTTCGTTTTTTATATTTTAAAGATTTATATTAAATTCTTTTTAAAATCAAATTATTTAATCAAATTTTATATAAAAATTATTTTTATTATAAATCGAAAAATTAAAGCATTCAAATCGTGAATAATTATTTAAAAAAAAAGTAAAAAAAAAAAAGAAAAGAAATTTCGTGATATTAAATCGCGACGATATATAATTAAATTAAACGAATTCGAAAAAGAATTTATATTATTTAAAAACATTAACGACAATATTAAAGAAAAAAAAATCTTATTTAAAAAAATGCAAATTAGTGAGCGCTTTTTAAAAAGCGTCTTTCAACACTTAAAAAATAATATAATATAATTTAAACGATGATTATTAATATTGTTATTTATTACGAGTAAATTTTAAATCTTATTTTAAATATTTATTTTAACAAATAACATCTTGTATTTATAACGCAACAATTAAAAAAGTTTATTATTATATTAAAAAAATAACAAAAAGAAATTAAACGATTGCGTCATCTTTAAAAGAAATATTGCAATTTGATTAAAAATCGAATTGAGAAAATATTTAATTTTAAAAAAAAATTAAATATAAAAGTTATTATCGAGGAGAAAAATCTCAAAAAAATGAAATATTTGAATTTTAATAACGATTAACGTCTTAAATTTATTAAACGTATTATAGTATCGATAAATATAATAACGTTTAAAATAATATATAAAAGCTCGCATTATAACATTTTTATTATAATAAATTTCATTTTCGATAAATTAAAAAATAAATAATTTAATATTAAAAAGTTTCACGATACGAAAAATAATAAATTTTATAAAATTTAATATATAAAATTAAATTTTGAATTTCGTAATAATTGAAAATTGTATTTAAATAAATAAAATAAAATTAATTATATTCGCGATTATTATAAAAACGTTATTTATGATATAATTAAAGTCAAATTTATTAATATCACGATTTCAAATTATTATTTCATTGTTAATAAAATGATAAACGATTTTAATTTATTATTTATAAAAATTAATCGAAAATAAAAAGCGAAAACAAAATTTTAAAATCTCAAATTCGTAATAAATGTTAGAAATTTTAAAAGGTTTTTTTTATCTTTTACGCTCGCTTTATTGTTAAAATTATTTTTTTAAATTTTATTAATTCGTCGAAACGAAGTTATTAAAAAAAATTGATTTTTTAATAATTAAAAAATAAAATTATAAATAATATTATCTTTATCGATTTTTTTGTTTTTATAATTCGATTATGTTAATTTAATATAAAACTTCGAATTAACGATGAAACACGTGATACTATTTTCAAAAAAGAAATGTTAAAAAAAAACATTTTTTGAAACGTTAAAAAGTCGAGATTTATCGACGATATCGAATTTATATTTTCGATTTAAAAGAAATTAATTTATCGAATTTATAAAACTTGATAATTAATATCGAATATTAAAATATTAAATATAAACGTTAAAAAAGTAAAAACATTATTATAAATGTTTAAAATTTAAATATAAATATTATAATAATAATGTTTTCGTTTTATATAAACTCGTTAAATAATTAATTAAAAAAAATGTCGTTATTAAATTAATAATTTTCGAAATCGAAATTTTAAAAATAAACACAAATTTTTTTAAAAAATTAAGTTCGAGAAATTAAATTTTTTAATAAAATCGTTTTCAAAGAGATCGAAAATTAAATGCGTATAAAAACAAAGTAATTATAAAAAATTAATTCGAAAAATCTCGTTATCGTTATTCTCTTTTTTTGCGATTTTATCGAAAAATTGAAATAAAAAAATAATTGAATTTTTATAAATACGTATATATTTAAAAAGAATCGATTAATATAAATTATTTAACGAATATAAAAGTTTTAATAAAGAGTTTCGTAAATATAAATTATATTAAAAAATATAAATTATTAACGATGTCGTTAATTAAATTATATAAATTAAAATTAATCGACGATAAATTAATATCGAATATTATATATATAATACGATTTTAATTTACATTAAAAAATTATATTAAAAAATTGTAATTTTTAATTATTTTATTAAGTAAATTTAATATTATTTTGAAAATTTTATAAATGAAATTGCATAATTTTTAAATATTTTTTATAAAGAGATTTTTTATCTTTAATTTAAATTATTGCACGATTAATTATTTATTATATTATCAACTTTTTACGATTTATAATAAATTTTTAAAATTAAAAAAAAAGAGATATATAAAAAAGATTAACATTATTAAAGTTTTTATATATACTTTTATTCGCATAATGAAAAAAAAATTAAATATATATTATATAATTAAAAGATTTTAAAAGATTAATATACGAATTAAAGAATGAAAATCGTTTTTCAAAATTTATAATAAACGTCGTAATTATTATATCGAAAAATTATAAAAAGTTTTTTTAAAAATTGCGAAAAAATTTAATTATATTAAAAAAATTGAGAATAAAGATATTTTAAGCGTATTATAAATATTTTAACGTTTAAAACTCGATAAAAATTAATAAACTTTCATTTTATAAAAAGATAAATTATTTTATCGAGTTGCAATTAAGAATAATATTATTTATTAAGCGTGTTTACGAAATATTAAAAAAATAAATTATAATTATTAAAGAATATATCGAGAAGATGTTAAAAAAGAATTATATTCGAGTAAATATCTTTTTATATACAACTTTTCTATTAATCGTAAAGAAATTCGATAATAATTTACGCATTTACGTAAATTATCGTACGTTAAACGTTTTAATTATTCGAAATCGAAATGTATTTTCATTGATAAAAAATACTTTAATAAAGTTATATATAATTAAATAATATATTAAATTTAACATAATTATCGTTAACGAAGTTAAGATTAAAAAAATATATAAAAAGAAAATAACGTTTTTGATAAAATATAATTTATTCGAATATATAATAATGCTTTTCGAATTGTGTAATGCGTTAAACATTTTTTGAACATTTATTAACGATAATTTACGCGAATATCTCGATATATTTTGCTTTGCGTATTTAAACGACATTTTAATTTATAATAATATCAAAAAAGAACACATTAATTATATAAGAAAGGTTTTTAAAAATTTATAACAAATTAACTTATATTTAAACATTAACAAATGTGACTTTTATACGAAATAAATAAAGTATTTCGAATTAATTATAATTATTAAAGATTTTAAAATGAATTTATAGAAAATTAAAATAGTACGAAATTAAAAAACGCTTAAATGCGTTGAAAATATATAAACTTTTCTCGAATTCGCGAACTTTTATAAAAGGTTTATATATAAATATTTCAAAATCGCTACGTTATTGTTTAATTTTATATATATCGAATAAAAGTTTTTTATTTTTTTTTAAATATTAAACAATTCAAAATAAAAAATATTTGAAAAATTAAAAAAGGCTTTTATAAGTGCGTTTATTTTTATTTACTTCGATTTTAATAAAAAAACGTAAATCGAGATCGATGTTTTTAATTATATAATAATTATCGTATTTTTTTAAATAAATAATTAAAACATTTTACGTTTAATTGTTTTTATGTTAAAAAAAATGTCGTCTTAAAAATGAAATTATAAGATTTACGATAAAGACTTATTAATTATTATATGTGTCTTTGAGAAATAACATTTAAAATTAATCAAAACGTTTATTGAAAATTCAATTAAGATTTTTATAAATTATAAAAATTTCGAGTATTTTATAATAATAAAATAATTAAATCGAAAATAAATACGTTAAGCGAAGTTTTTTTTTAAGTTTAATTTTCGTATTATATATAAATTGAGAAGATAAAACATTAAATTAAATAACTTAATTCGTCGATTTAACGACTTTTTATAAAACGATATTAATAATAAAAAGCAATATTAACATTAAGTGCTTTTGAAGATAAAATATTTAGAAATGAAAATATAATAAATGTTGAATCTCGCGCTTTTGCTATTAAACGAAATCTTTTAAACGATTTATAATTTAACAATTATAATTTATGATTTAAATGAAAAAAACATCGACGATAAAAAATTATTAAAAGAATTATTATTAATTATCTTGAAATTATCTATCGAGAAATTAATAAAAGAATAAATAAATAATTTTATTATCGAATTAAATATCGTATTAAAAGTGAAAAACTTATATGAGATTAATAATATTTTTTAACGAATTATTTATGTTAAATAAATTGAATAAAGAAGAATTTTTTACGATTTAATTAAAAACGATTTTTGATTAAAACTTAAAGATTGTTTATTTAAAAGCGATTTATTATATATACGTAAAAGATTGTATATATTTAATGATGTTAAATTGAAGATAAAAATAATTAAATTTATATACGATTTTTCGTCGAACGATTATATAAGACGTGTTATTATATATAATAAAGTTAATACACATTATTATTAACTCGAATTGATAAACATCGTTTTTAAATTCGTAAATAATTATTACGTTTATAAATGATTAAAGAATTATAAAAAAAGTAAATATAAGTTATTTAAGTCTTTTTTTATATTAAAAAAATATTAAAAAGATATTTTTATAAACTTTATCATTTTTTTATTTATTTGCAATCGATATAATAAAAATTATTAATATATTATAATAATAATAAATCGGTTAATGAAAAAGAAAAAGTTTAGATTTTAAACTTTCTCGAAATAAAGATTATAATATAAACCTTTCTCGAATAAAAAAAAATCTTTATTATCATCTTTAATCGAAATATATAATTTATTATTTATTTTTAATAAAGACTATGCGAAAAAATTAATATTAAATTAAAACTTTTTATTTTATTTTATTTAAAAATCGATGATTAAATTAAGAATGCAAATTTTATATTAAAGTAATATTTTCACGTATATATTAATTATAATTAAGAGAATTAAGTAAACTTTTTATTTATTGCGAAATTTGAAATTATTTTAATAAAGAATTTTTTCACGAAAGTGATTTTTTTCTTAATTATAAAAAAATATATTTCTCGATTTGATATTAAATTTATAATATTTTAAAATTTTAATGTTATTTAAAAAGCGAAAAGGGAAATTATAATTATAAACAATTTTATAAAAAAGATTAAATAAATGAAAATTCATTTTCGATAAAAACTCGTTTGAATTTAAAATATTCAAAAAGAATTTATTAATTAACGTCGTTTTTGAACTTTTAAATTACGTTTCAACGATTTAATAATGTTAAATTCTCGAAATATTAAAATATTAAAATTCAATAAATCTTTCGATTATAAAAATATAAGCTCGTTTAAAATTATACGAGTAATTAATAACTTAATATATGAATTTAATTTACTTAATATAATAAAGAAAGTCTTTTTTATTTTTTATTTTTTATTTTTATATAATATTAAAAACGATTTCTTATTAAAATAAAGACAATTTTCTTTATCTTTTATATATATAAACGAAAAGAGATTCGATTATTTTATCGAAAAAATCCTCGATTTTAAAATAAATAAAAGACGAAAAGATTTTTTTATAAAAAAAAAAGTACTTAATGTATAAGATTAAATATATAAATTACGATAATAACGATAATTTATTTATTTAACAAATTTTCATAAACGCTATCGAATGTTTAAATTTGATAATAAATTTTTATCACAAATATTTAAATTATAACGAATTATATTCGTTTTTCAAGACTTTTTACGATCAAAAGTTTTTTTTTTCGTTATTAATATTTTATTGCGCTTATAAAATAAAAAAATTTAACTCTTTTTAATTTGTGAAGTCGTAAAAATAAATAAAGTTGTGAAAAAATGCGAACATTATTATTATTATTGCACGATAAATTTCTTTTAACTTAATTGATTTATAATAAAGATTTTTAAAAAATGCGATATAAAACGCTTTTTATTTATAATTATTTCTCGATTTTTTTCAATTATAAAAATGTTTATGTTTTTGAGAAAGAGATAATGTTATAATTTAAGATTAATAATTCTCAAATCGATATTACGATTCATTATAAATTAAAATTAACTTTATAATTTAGTTTTATATTAGCGTGTTAAATTATAATTATAATTTTAATTTTTATATATATACATTTATACTTAAAATCTTTTAATTAAAATTTCATTTATATTATATTTAAACATTATTATTAATTTTATATATAATCTTTAATATTTAACGATAAACAACGATTTATATATTTTAAATATATTAAAGAAAAATTATTTACGTATAATATATTTTAAAGTTTACATTTTTAAATATTATTTTTTTAAACGATTATTTAATAAAATAATATTTTATCGCTATTATTTAGCGATCTTTATTTTATATTTAATTATTAACGACGATTTATATATTTTTAATACTATTAAAAATATATAATTTATATATAATTTACTTTTAAAAATAATGTTTTGAAAATTATAATAATAATAAATTATTTAAAAAAATTAATTTTATCGCTATTATTTAGCGATTCGTATTATATATTTAACGATAAATAACAATTTAAATATTTTAATAATATTAAAAACATATAATTTGCGTATAATATATTTTTAAAATTTAAAATTTTATAATAATAATAATAAGAGATTATTTAAAAAAATTAATTCAATCGCTATTATTTAGCGATTTATATTATATATTTAACGATAAATAACAATTTAAATATTTTAATAATATTAAAAACATATAATTTGCGTATAATATATTTTTAAAATTTAAATTTTTATAATAATAATAATAAGAGATTATTTAAAAAAACTAATTTAATCGCTATTATTTAGCGATTTATATTATATATTTAGCGATAAATAACGACTTATATATTTTAATAATGTTAAGAATAAGTAATTTATATATATTTTTACTTTAAAAAAAATTTATTTTTAAAATTATAATAATTATTTAAAAAAAGTTTCGTTATTATTTAGCGATTTATATTATATATATAGCGATAAATAACGATTTATATATTTTAAATATATTAAAAAAGTGTAATTTAAATAAAATTTATAATTACAATTTACTTTTTTTTGAAATTACTTTATTAAACGATAAGTTAAAAAAAATAACTTTATCGCTATTATTTAGCGATTTAAATTATATATTTAACGATAAATAGCGATTTACATATTTTAATAATATTAAAAAAGTGTAATTTGCGTATAATGTATTTTTGAAATTTATATTTTCAAAATTATTTATTAAACGATAATTTAAAAAAAACTCTTTTTGCTATTATTTAATAATTTAAATTATATATTCAGCGATAAATAACGATTTATATATTTTAAAAATATTATAAAAGTGTAAATTAAATAAAATTAATCTTTAAAATTTACATTTTTAAATTTATAATAATTATTTAAAATATAATTTAATCGCTATAATTTAGCGATTGAAATTATATATTTAATTATAAACGACGATTTATATATTTCAATAATATTAAATTAATAAAGTTTATATATTATTTATTTTTAAAATCTTTTATTTTTGCAATTATAATAGTTATTGAAAAAAAACTTTATTGCTGTTATTTAGCGGCGCTCGCGGGCAAATTCCATTTCGCAACACGTGCTATTGAATTGCCCCCCGAATGGAAAAGTTTCGAGACAAGATATGAACAGCTGATCGTCAAGGAGTTTCTTCAATCGTCAACGAGATCTAAAGAAACTCCTTGATGAGTCATCACTTGCCGTAAAAGCAATTGAATTCGTCATTAACGCTGCCTTTCTCTCTTAGTTTAGTGTGATCGCCGTCTCTTTTATGATTTGTTGACCATGAAAACATCGCTTCACATCATAAAGCAGTGCATAGCGGATGACAGATAGTAATTGACAATCGGTTTCTGAATAAAAAGTATCAAGCCGACAGCATCGGCTTGGATTGTTATTTTAGTTGTTCATAATTTTGACGAGATTTAACCCCGAGCACACGGTATTGCATTTTGGTGTTGATCTCATATATTTGATTTTGGCTCTGCTGTTCGACTTCTCGTATAGCAGCTTTGGGTGAAGCCCCCTCGGAATCTTACAGAACTTCGACGAAGATATGGGGGAACACCCTGGAGCCTTTGGCATTGTGTATGTAATTAGAGCTAGTTCTGAGAGCTCTTCGTACTTTAGGGACACTGTAGGCTCTGTGGTATTTCTGTGAAAACAATACATAGCGGTGCTCGGAGTCGAAGAACGGCGGGACTGGAACCATGAGGCTCGAAACCCCAATATTTGACCACTACCATTGCCACTGTAATTTGCAAACAAAAGCAATACCACAATAACCGTAAAACCAAAGTTTTGGAAACTACAACAACAATCACGTTTACATAAAAAGCGTTCTAAACTCATCAAACTATTCAGCGGAACTTTAGAGTATACCTCAGTCAGGGCTACAAGGACGGCCGCGCTTTGCAAGGTCTACTGTGTGTCGCATGGGTTCTGATTCCCTGCAAGTTCAAAATTGAATGTTGATTGAAAAAGCCGTCATGGGCAATCGCTAGCAGCTAACGAGACCAGCCCATTCCCGCTTCAGCAACCCCAAGCTCACCGGCTTCCACTCGCCGCAAATCATCCGTTGACGTAGCGTTCATCCTTCTGAGATCCATCATCAGACTCTTGAAAAAACTTCCCTACCTCCTCAACGCCAGATCCGACTTATGCAATAGAAACCACCAGATGAACGCACTTGTACAATGGTGATAAAATAACACGTATATCAAACGAAAATCCTCATATCTAGATCGAAATCACCATAAAACCAGCCAGCTACCATTCGGCTGCCTCACGCCATCGCAGCCCCTGTCCTCAATCGAACGATACAGAATCACTCTACTCTTCCGACCTTCACCGTTCGGCGATACACCTCTCGCTCGAGCGCGTACGGATGCAGCTGGATGGGACTGCGGTTGCGTAGACTGCGTCTAAGCTTTGCAGCTCCACACACCTCGTTAGCGACCGGTAAAAAATCTGACTCATTGGGAATGCTCATCTGAGCAGTCGAGTGCAGAATCTGCTCATGGCCCATAGTGTCAGCGATGAGATATCCCTGGTCAGATTCTCCCGCACGGTCCTCGCTCTCAGTCTCCAACCCCATCGCCCAATCCGAACCCGCCGCTGCACCATGCCCGTCATCATCACTACTTTGATTTCCCTCAATCTTCGTCCTTAGGAACGACAGCGGTGTCTCATCTTCGAGACGGCTCACCTGCGCTCTCAGAACCGCTTGTTCGGATTCAAACTCTGTTCTTCGAAGAACGACGCGAGGGCCAGGGTCAGGTAGGCCTGTGAGATGGCGGTCTCTCAGATCGGAGTCGTTGGGCTTGCGGGCTGTGCCGATGATTATGAGAGGGGTTTCTGACATTGTGGTGGGATGGTTGGTTGCGTGAGGGGGAGGAAGCCGGAGGGTGTTGCTGTGAAGGGTGCGTGTGACTATGGATGTAGGATTAGGATATCTGTCGTTCGGATCAAGTTTTCGAACTTGGTCCTCGAATTAATGAAGAAATGAAAAAAAGGTAAAGAGAAGATATTTAAAAAGAGCGAACGAGAGGGACAAAGCCAAACCGAACATAGAATTCAACGAAAGCATTCTCTCATAACTGAATTGAAAGACGACATTGTCTACAATGTACCAAACAAAGCTTTTGTGTCATATCAGATAATCGATGCATGACCATGACGACTAAAGTCTCAGATGAAGCACCGGACGCAGTCCAGGAAACTCATATCATTTCATACCACGAGGGGGCATGAGTTGGGACGGGCAAGATAATGATGATGTCGGATGTGGTACGCGAAGATTGAACTGATTGACATTCTCATCATTGGGAAACAGTGACGTTGCGACGGTCTTCCCAACCCCGGAACCCAAACATTAATGCCGTCATCGGATCAACTTAACGTGGAGCCTGATTCGAAACTGGAGAATTGTGCTGTCAAGCTGATCTGGCTCCAAGAGCGTAGTCATTTCTCGTGTACATTTAGCAGCACTACTGCAATAGCCAACATGTGTCTGGGCTTTGAATCCTCAGATCATAAACAAATATCAGATTCCCCAGCACTCGACCGGATGAAGCCCCCCAAGCCCTCCACCATGGCCCTAGTCAAAGCCATGTCCACTTCCGCAATATCGACAGTCCATTTCCAACTCACGCTTACCATGTCTCTCTGTACCAGCTCTGTCATCAAACTTTGGAAGTGCGGGTGCTCTAGAGTGTATCTCTCTTCCCCGCAGTAGATGACTTCTTGCCAGGCTTGGACCATAGAGAGCAGGGTTCGATTAGTCAAGAGGTCCAGCCGAAGGTGTGGGTCGTATGGTTCCAACCCGTTTGACGGCGACTGTATTGGCTGAGGTTTGGGATTATTAAGGTGAGTGTTATATGATGGCAGATCGTTGAAGGGTAGAGCGGCTATTTGAAAGTTCATCTGTTGAATGCCAGGGAGGGATGGCTGCAAGCCCTGTAAGGTTGCGGAGGCTGGCTGCGGGTTGAGGTTGTTGAAGCGGTCAGAGAGGAAGGAATCCATTCCAAGGCCTCCGGATTCAATGTCTTCAAATCTATAATCTTCGGGCCATGATTCTTCCATCTTGAGCTCTTGAGATACACTGCCAGTTACCCAATTAGATTATAATCATAATTAACCAGCTGGGAGCCTTCCTACCTGCTTTGCGTACTCATAGGCCCTGCAGGCGACGCCGCACTCTTCAAAGCGTCATCCCATTGCGCACCAGTGGGATTTCCATTTTGCTTTACGCACGTTACAAAGTGAGCACGGACTTGGTGTTTTTCAACAAACTTCCGACCGCAGATGATGCATGGATTGTTTTGGCGCTCATTCCTCTCGAATGTTCCTTGGCTTGGAAGCTGTCCAGCGGACAGCTTAGACGGGATCACGATACCATTAACAGCGGCAAGACGTTCTTTAGCGTTGCGGTTTCTTTCCTCTAACTCCGCAATGTCTTCACTCGAGAGAGCATCTTTCGCCGTTGAGCCTCTTATGGCAGCATATCTGGGATTCGACCTGTATCTCATTAACGAGTGAAGATAGAAGGCTTGGAAGGGTGTCATACCTTAGATTTGCGGCGTCATCGGGCGTCAGGCAGTCGTCCCAGCGCGCTCCATCTGGATTGCCGTTCCGGTCCACACAGACCACGAAATGGCCTCGAAGCTCTCTCAAGTCCCTACAAGTCGAGCTACAGATGCTGCAAGTCATTGTTGTCTTTGTCTCACGACCAGCTCTCTTGACTGTCCAAGGCTTCTTTTTATGTAATTGTCCTCCCTGCGGAATCTTTGAAGTAATAATCACTCCGTTGACTGTATATAATCGTTTTTCAAATTTAGGAGTCATGACCAAGGATTTCGGGGTGTGCTGCATTTTGAGTGACGTAGCCGAGAAAATTCGAATCTCAATGATACGAGGAATCTCAATGATACGAGGTATTGAAACAAGCTACGGGGTGGTTGTGAGAGCTGCGAGTTGGTAATGGAGCAGAAGGCTGTGAGGGTAGATGGCGGATATGAAGTAGCGGAGCGGGGTATGTGCTACACATCAGAGTGTGTCAAGAGTTGAGAGGATAGTGTCTAATAATGAGTTAGATCCCAGTGTGTTGTTGTGTATCTGAAGTGACCTTGCCCTATAAGGCGGAACACGAACGAACCGTTCGGAGGACATGACATTCATTGGCTTTCCTACAATTTCTTGCAGACTTCGCCACTGTGCCCAAGTCAATTTATGCAAGGCTCCTTACCCCATCTGCAACACCATTCCAGGGACTTATCTGGCAGTCGTTCCCTCTCATTTTTTCCAAGCTATCACAAGTTTGAGATATGCCCTCGTGGAAACACTCAGACTTTCAGCTTCCCAGTAGGTAGACCAGGGGTAATTCTTTGCCATCAGCCAGTGCCGGGCTTGCCTGGTGTCGATTTGAGATTGTTCCTCACGAGGTAGCATGCTCTCATCGACACTCTCATATTCATTCCTCCTTCCAGCCCCACTCCTTGGCCAATCCTTGTTGTGCGTCCTGTCTTGTCCATCCGCTGCATCGACTTGTATCACGCATGAAATCGAGAAGGGCTTCCTGCTCTCGCCGATCCGTGAACCAACTGTCGCAGATGATGATAGCAAGACTAGCAGTAAATCTGGCAGGAATAAAACTGTTGCAGACCGCGATGCCAACGAGGGTACGCACGTATGACAATGCAGTCTTTTGCATCGCTATTGCGGCGGACTTCATCCGAGGTCCAATCCGAGGTACGTGCGGATCGTGGGTCGTAAGCAGAAGTTTTGCCATGTAGAAAAAATGAGCTGCGGCGACATGCTCATCTGTCACGTAACAGACCTCAGGAAAGAATCTCCCGTTTTCTGGGTCTTGTGCGCGGAAAAATATCGGGTCGAAGTTGGTAGGGCGGCTGCTTTCCCACACGTCCACCATCTTGCAAAGCTCGTACCATCGGGCTTGTGACGCTGCCTCACCAAAGGCCCATTTCGATACCAAAGCAGCAATGTACAGTGTTTGGTGAAACCACATGTCGTCATTCGCAGGCTCGTCCTCGGAGTCGAAGTTGCAGTTGCTCAGATTGGTGGAAACGCTGCGCTGGTACAAGTAGGCGTTGTAGATCTCTTGGCGAAGATGTAACCAGAACACTGCCCTACGAAGCTGAGACGAATCGTATACTGCTTCCGCAGGGAAGAAAATTGAGGTTCCCTTGAGATGTCGTGGCAAATCATTGCCAGCTAGAGGATAAAGAATCAATACAGGGAACGGCAAGGTGGTTGAGGAGCAGTCCTACACTCAAGGCCGTCATACAGATGTAGAATTGTCGTAGTAATGAGTACGGAATCATCGTTGGCGCGATCCGAGTCATTCAACATTGGCACAATCATGTTCAGGCATCTGTCGTGTAAGGTCATCGCGTTGTACAGATCACTTTGGCCGCTGATTCGGCTATGATGAAGAGCGGCAATAGCAAGAATCACGGTCATCAGTAAGGGACTTGAAATTGCCATACGGGTTGCGATCTTGCCGAAATGTCTCTTACTGTCGCCGACGTCGAACTAATATGAGTTAGTCAAAGCTGACGGCAATGAGAAACTGTTCGTGCGTACCCATGGCGCGAGATGAGTGACAAAATGCTGGAAGAGCATTCCCTCTTGCAAGCTTTTCAAGGGCCACGCCAGCTCAGGTATAGGTAGTTCTCTCCCTGAGTAAGACAAACTCGTGTCGAAGGGTAGCTTCTCGCCAGGATGAGATACCTCTCTTATTGAGTGGACATGTACTCTCGATATGTTGTTGACAAAGACATTATCTGGCGGGTCATGAGACATCTGATCCAATGCCACCTGATAGTTTGGTGTGTCATTGTCTAGAACGGAGGCCTGAACTTCTGAGCTATTAGAAGTCGGTCCGGGCATGCACGTCGAAGAAGGCTGCTCCACCAGAGCTAGCCGAGGCTTTGCTTCAAGGCCGGCAGCACCGAATACGGTGTTCTCCGGCTCGTCCGTTGGTGATGCGTTGACGCTGCTGTTGCTTCCACCGACAAATTCGAGATTCCCTTTGGTATCAATCCACGTCTGCTCGCCGTCGAAGAAGAACTCATATTTGCTATAATCGGCACGAGTGATCCTTTCCGAAGGACAGACGAGATGCCGGAAGCGGACATTGAGACGAACGCACTCTCTACCACCCTTCTCGCATTCGGCGCAGGTTGAATATGTATCGCAGTTTAGATGCCGCACTCTGCAGCCTGCACATTTCGTCATTTCATCTAGGTGGAAGCATCGAGCCAGGTATAATCTAATACTAGCAAAGGTCTGTCACCTCATACAAAGCTCAATTGATGAAGTTTTTCTTGGGCTTTTGGATTTTGACCCTCAAGCGGTTTCGCCTCAACTTTGCCTTCAATTCAATCAATTTGTTCTCTTTGTCCATCTTACAGTATGCTTCGTCCACGAAGTACAGAGGAGAATGTCAGCATGTTTCTTATGGATGAGATTAATTTCTGTCACCATCATTTGTAGATGTAGGGGTAGGAACAGGAGGACCGGTTTGAGATTGATGATGCAGCCACAGACAGGCAAAGAGGGGCAAGGAAAGTCTGCCGAACGGCAGACAAAAGCGGCAAGGTTTCTCAGACGGGAAACTTTGTTTTCCTGTCGCCGCCTGGGGGTTGCGGCACCAAGCAACTTCACGATTGGATATCGCAATAGAAGTTGTACCATACTCAGATGTTTGCACATAGACAGTCCGATTGACAAAATGCATCGCCGTCTGTAAAGCCCCAAGATTCTCAGCGTCACAGAGCCTGATCAGGATTCCTAGATCGCTGCCTCTTACCCTTCCGACAACCCATTATCTCTTTCTGTTCTCGAAGTATCTTTCAGCTCATACCTTCCCAGAAATCTTGGTATGTCTGAGTTGTTGTAAAGATTCTTGTGCGCCAGACGTGACGAACGGGCCAGTTGGGGAAATGAATGGCCCACGATACGAAGCAAAGAGCCACAAAGCACACTATTGTAAAAGGGTCAGGAGGCAATATATCGCTGTTGCTTAGCAAGGCCTCCCTGCTTGACTTTCTTCTCCTTCAATTTTCTTCACCAAGAACTGTATTCCGACCTGAGTCTTAGCACTCTTATCCAGTCAAAATCCAGCGGCCCTGCCTTTCGATATCAATTGTGAGTCTCCCCCCAGCGGGACCAGGCTAAATGACCGGCGAATCCATGTGCGGAGCCGCGGACCATTTGAAATCATATGGCGACGGTCGAACCATTCCAAGCGACGGAAACGGCTTTTTGTACGTCAAAGGTTCAACGCATCGGAATTCAGATGACGACCTGAACGATCCTCAGCGCGATGTCATCCCTTGTAAAAAATGAAAATGCACCATAGTATTTGATACCTACAATGACATGGATGAACACAAGAAAATGAACCCGGCGTACTGTCCGGAGCACGACGTTTGTTCCCCCAAGGATGACCAAAGGGAGCATGCCAATCGTCATCCACATCACCTCTGCCACTTGATGAACTGCGAATGCAGCTATGATGAGGACAGCAATGGAGACGGCACTGTATTCGATACCGACTGTATTTGGGAGGGATCGAGGCACTGCCACCTATAGGCCTGGCACTTTTTGTAGGTCAAACACAAGGTCTGCGGTGCTTGAAGATATAGACCCTAATAAGGACGGCCATACGTTCTTGACGAGTCGCGCGACGCAGGACTACTAGGGCTGGGATAACTACGAGTCCCACTTCCGTGTATCAAATACTACTCTGAGAATTTCCTAATTTTTACAGCTAGTTTATCTTATCGAAGTCCAACTTCCTGCATAAAGTGGGGTCCATGGTAGCGGTAAAGAGCCGCAATCTCTGGATCCGGTGCGTTGTGACATCTGCTCGAATACAGGATACATCGTGAACAATTGTGGATTAATTCAAAGATCAGTTCGCTCAAGGAGATCTGTCTGAGCATACTGATTTCGTGCTGCCTTAATTCTATGTACTAAATACCCACCATCGTATTCCAGATGCTCAGGTCTAGTGCAACGTGAGCGAATTCGATATATCAATTCTTTAGCAAAAGTTTCCAGAGCCATATTCAAGTCTTCGGAAGATTCGAAGACACCTAGAAAGGCATTTACTAGAGAGCCTAATCTTCACTTGCCTATTCAAGGCAGTCAGTGACCCAGGCAAGCCCAACCGAAGGCTCTGCCTGGAGCTGCGGCCTCGCGGCTAATTGCAAAACCGACTCAAGTACAGACTATCGAGCTTCCTCGCACTGCCTGGCGCTACCTTCTAAGTTCTATCTAAATATTCCTCGTGGAAGAATTATCGAGCTTCTTCCCCTCAACACCGGGATATGTTTGAACAGAGCACCAAAGCATCGCAATCCATCTCCAATTTTCATCCAGTTAAAGTTGTTCATGGCACACCCACTTTCCGAGTCTTAGCTCAGCAGATTGGCAAACCACAGATCAACAATTCAGCCTCCTGGGTCTCGAACTCAGGGACATTAATAGCCTTGCGCCCCGCTCGCGTTGCTCAGCCTTGTTGATTATAACCCCATTTCGCACTTCCTCTGGCTTTGTGGCTCTCTTCAAGTCCAAGATTCAACTCGGTCCTTCTCAATCGCGACGGCATCACCAAAACCAGTAGCCGCTCGAAACCCCTCCTCGGGGCCCAGACTCCTTCGACCATTAAGACACCACTGCAGCGATGGCTCCAGTTAATCGACTCAAAACGGGCCCGTAATACGTCAGCGATACACCGTCACCTGCAACTCGAATGGCGAAGCCCATTTCCGATTCCTAAACCCCAGCGGACGATCTGACTTACCCGGCCGCTACCGATTTGTTGCAAGCGTGAACGTGGACTCGGTCAGAATTCACGGCATCATGGTCAACGGCGATGGAACGAGAAACACCTTTAGAATGTCCATGAGAGAAGATTGGTCATGTGTGGTTCTGGTTGCAAAGAGCTGACCACGGTTGACGTAGGCCGACTGGTAAAAGCCGTGTCTTCAATTATAGGCCTGGAAGGAACGCGCCTTATTGTAAGGGGTTTAAGGGAACTTTTAACGGTATCCCGAATCGGCCGGTCTTGATTAGTGTCTGGTATCTGGGATGAACGATACATGTTCATGAAGAGCGCAGCAGCGGTTGATAACTCCGCATTTGACGTTTTCATTTATGGTGCTAAGCTTGCGGTGCGATTTAAGCATATGTCCCGTAAATGGATTTCGTCCATCCGGGAATTTCTTATTTGCACGGACTGTCCCAGTCGTCAAGTGAAGTCTTAAGGGGTATTGTCTCATGGAATTTCAACAGATGAAAGTCTGATGAAATGGCTTTCGCTTGCAACGCGTACTTGGATTAGATTTTTGCCGACGCCGCAGACATATATTTATTACTCAGATCGCTCCAACCCACAGATGAGGTACACCTGGTCGTGAAAAGAAAAGAGATCTAGGCTGAGTTACGTTGCCACCATAATGTTGACCGATACCACCATCATCCACGACTAGCATTATGACATTTGGGGGGCATCAGATATCGCTAACTTTGATTTGATGATCTTAGCAAAATACTCTAACACAGTCCTCAATTCTCAACTGTCGTTACCGGCATGCGACCCCAACATGCGCTCTTACAACCGAAGACGTCACTGCCACGCCTCTCCTCTAGTGAGATTTCATCCCTTATCGGCGTACCTTCCAGTGTCCCTACTCGCCATAATACTCTGGGAACTTGGAGATTTACGAACCAAGTTGTTATCGGCGGGCTTCCTCCATCAGCTAATCTCGGAACGCTTTGACTGCAAGTGTGTTTCCCCATTAGAACCGGAATGTACGAGGCCAGACCGTTACCGGCGTGCGTTGCGTTGCCGGTAAGCACTCGGGGAGTGCACGCCGGTATGTCATCCCTGAGCACTCGACCGCTATAAGAACCACTGTTGTTCCTCATTCCTGAAGCACACCAGGCTACTAGCATCCCAACACCAAACCCCCTATCCTCCTCCTCTACTAGAAAAATACATACAATGTCTTCGTCCACTAACATTAAATCCATCAATGGATCTTCCCAGGTATTGGGAACTCCCAGCACCAACTCTTCTAGAGCGCCTCCGGCGCGGAACGGTAACTTCCCTCATCGCCTCTCTTTTCATAGTCTCACGTTGCGAAGGAACCACCAGTGACCAAGTCGAGTCTCCCTCAAACCGAGCTCCTACCAACCACCTCTCTCAAAGCGAGCATCGCCCTGGCACATCCTCATACACAGAGCTTATGTCTCAGAATGGCAAGCTCTTGCCATGTCTTCCTACGTACCATCTAACCGTCTCCAGGAAGCTTTGGTGACCAGTTCTGGCGCGAAAATGACGGCGGTCATAGCGGCGATGACATCGCACACTCTAAGGAATGGTCGACCACTGCGAACAAAAGCACAGAAAGTGGCTTCAAAGACGCTGGCACGAAAAGTCAGGGTAATGATAATAATGTTGGCGAGGCTGCTGAGGCTAAGTAGGGCGAGCTGGAAAGGACCTGGGTTTGGAGGAAGCAAATGGTGTGACTTGAAAGATGTAGCAGATCAAGCGCGAGCGGGAAAGGGGTGATCTCAGACCCAACGAGATATTTCAAAGGCGCAAGCTATAATTTTGCCTATCGAGGGAAGCATTAGGCTCATTCGCCCGGTCCGCTGAATCTCTTGCCAATTTTATCAATTTTGATGTCCAATTCACCTTATGCCTTGACGTCTAAACCGACAATGGTCCTATCTACCTGGTATTGCACGTTGCAACTCTCCTCAGTGCAAGACTGTTAGAAAAAATTGTCGCGCTAGGCCGGCTACTTACCGGGTAAACTCCGGTGGGTACAAGTACGGCGGCCCACTTGCGACTTCCGCAAATTACAAATTCACCCCGAGCGCCCTCAATGCGACGAGGCACCAAAAATCCCAACTCTTCCAAGCAGAGCAGCTCCATCAGTTCCCAGTATAATCAAGTCCATCCAATGCGAAACCCTTGACGGTATCTGCTCTACATATTTTGCCCATGTGGATTGTTGCTCGGAGTACTGGGTGCCGGATTGAAGAGAGGTGTGCCAAATGAGTAAGACCTGCACCTTACCTTGCGGAAGGATCTTTACCGGCGAGCATTCATACGCTATGCTTCGCTCCCCGGTAATGCAGGGTGAGTTTAAGGTTGGGTTGCAGGATGCAAGGCTGTCCGCTCATGAATCTATTGGATAATGCTGCTATCGGCGTAGAAGTGTGGCTCCATACCCTTCGCCGATAAAAAAGTAGGGGAGTACTGATGAGGCTGTGAAGGTCATGGGTGCAATTTCCTTAAATTCTCCTTGGTCCTGCTTCTCTGCGTCTTCTGAGCTGTTTCTCTGCAATTGTTTCCACCTGAACGCCAGACCCAGCCAGCTGCCCATGGTCAAAGCCTGAAGCCTTCCACCGTCGTCGTCAGCCTTGCATGTTACCTTCTTCCGTGTACCCTGATTTCAGTTGCTTTGTTAATACCGCCGCTACAAATGGCAGATTACGAGCACCTCATTGCCCAGCTCGAATCGATCACCGACGATCCCACCAAGCTCGATGGCGATACACAGAAGCGAATATTTGAGGCCACTAAATCATGTTCTGCCAAGCTGCTGACTCGACCTCCTATAGAACAACAGGGCCTTCTTAACGAGTTCTCTGTCCAGACAGTTGACCCTTTGCTCTTGCAAGGTTCTGTTACTGTTCCTCTCGAATGCGACAGTCTCCCTGGTTACCATGAAGCCCCGACCAATGATCTTCGACCCGTCGGCTTCAATCAGCAGAGCACAGAGACCCTTTCGCCGTCCTCTGGATTGTATGATATCCATCACAATTCCGAGTCGCTAGACAATAGCTTTATGGAATTGAGCTTCGACCCGCAGCAAGTGCAAGACTTTGAAGCTTCAAATATCTTCAACGACTCATCTTCCAATTGGTCTGCATTCTTCCCTGATATCTCCCCATATATGACCGGTCTCGTATCCTCGAGCCTTCTCAACAACAGTAATCAAGCTCCAGATCTGATGGATACAGCTCACGACCCTCTCCCTCTCGATCTAACAACTAATACATACATTGACTTCGACAACACTTCTCTGTTTGGATTCCCTACCGAGACCAATATCGGACCAGTCACCATGGATCAACGTATTACCACAAACCCGTTGAGAAGTACTCACAGTGCTTCTTATTGGAATGATATTGATGAAAATGCTTGGCGCCTAGCCCCGTCTCCTATAGATCAGTCTTACGCTGGTTCTATTCAGCTAACTCATTGGCCTACACGATCAAGTCCGAATGTCATCATCGATCCTTCCATTCTGGAGGAGCCAACGGAAAGAGATCCATTCTTACTTCGTGAGGGACTACCTACGCCAGGCGATTACCAGAGGCGCGCACTCCAGGGAAGGGCAACGCCTGACGTCAGCCTGGACCCCTGCAACTTTAACACAGCACCAACCCTCTTAGCTGTCAGCGCAGGCTCGAGTTGTGATCTGCCTCGAGACGGCCAGCAGGAACTCGGACGTGAGTTGAGAGCCACAAACCCAAGCTCGCTATCAGTGCACTCGGTAGTCTCAAAGCCTATCCAGAAGGCGAACAAAGTGTCTTCTCGCAGGAAACCAAAGTCACCAGAAGAGAGACGCAAAATCGCGGAGAAGAGGCGCATAGGCGCATGTTGTCTTTGCAGCAGAGACCGCCTTAAGGTAAGTCTTGTCAGCTTTTACCAATCATGGATAGTGCCCAAATAACCGCCGCTATAGTGCTCTGGCTCAGAGGGACCCTGCGCTCGTTGCACCAAGATTGGAGGATCATTACTCGCCAGTCATATCTGCCTGACTGGTTTGCAAATTCACCGCAGCAAGATCAATAGGACCGGTGAAGACCCGGATCGATTCATCAATTTCAGAAACAGACTGGCGGACGAAATCAATTCCTGTGCAACAATAGGAAGATACCGGTTTCTGTTCAGATGTGAGAATTTGTTGGAACAAATACGTCGCAAACATGCCATGACAGAGGAGTCTGCGACCCTAAACGGCCATCTTCCTGCCATGAGTGTTTGGGCCAGAGAAAGTTTGAAAGCCAGATCTAAGCGCTTGCCAGATAAGTTGGAAAGCTCTATGACCTCTTTCCTTCAGGCTTACTGCAACGTGTCTCCATCTTTGCCCATGGCGAGTTGCCGTAACGAATGATAAGAATCAATACACTAACGTGGTTGCAGCGTAATTGTGTCCACGATGTTCTCAGGATTTCGAGCTGTTCTAGATTCCTTCTTGGCTTTGATGAAAACGTCAATACAGAGAGAATTGGGTCGTTTCCTCATACAGTCCCAGGTCAACCTAGACAAGCTCTATCAGCTCCAACCGTGGTATTAGATATCGCTACCGTAGACATCACAGAGACCGAGAGACAGCTCCTCGGGATGTTGGACGAACAGATGAAAGGGTGTGAACGCAATCGGCGCCATCCCAACTCAGTGATATTTGGACTGTGTCTCAGACGGCTGAGCCTAATTTACAGGCGCGAATTCAGCGAGTATAGGTTGGTCAAAGGTAGGTGCCTATCCGTCATTAGAGTCCCGTCGGCCGAAGAACGCTGATTTCAAGCCCTAGAACTAGCGTCCAGGGCGGACAAAGCGAAACGCATGTACGACGGCTGCATTTCAACTTACAGCACAGTCTACTGGAAGGGCAAATCGCCATACTCCGCAAGCTGGCGCCTGGAAGATCACACCGAAGAGTTTGGGAATGACGCCGGGCTCATTGTGATGTTCGGCCGCATCATGAGAGCGGAGAGAGAATACTGTATGTTCCAAACCCTATTTTGAGAGTGCTTGTCCTCTTGCTGATTGTGAAAGGCGAGGCTCTCGATGAAAAGGATGAGGACGACAAAGCGCTCAGGGAACTCTTCCTACATCCCAAACAGAGAGGCAAGAATAGTTGGAGCGGATAGCATAGTGCGGAGCTAGGCTTCACCTCTGCGACGAGGTTGGAGCCAGAGCTTCGGCCTGGCAAGGTCAACATTTGCAAGGCTCAACGTGCGGCATATTGTGTCGTAAATTTTTACCGGAGTACGGGCCCGGCGTGGAGGTTTTCCTTTATTGATTCTGCTACCTCCGTATCAGACATTTCAAGTCTGCCGGCTGACGAGGGCTTGAAAGATAGAGAAGCAAGGCTGCAGAAGTTGATAGAGATTCGACATCTCTTGTGTCCATTTCCATTTATCGCGAGCCGGTGTCGGCAATGCATTTGACAATTTATCACCAAGAGTCACATACAAAGAAGCGGCTCAGTTTACCCTTTTTAAGTAGATTTTGATTCCAGAAATATACAGAGACATTTTCAGCAGAGAGCCAATGACTAATAGCGGAGTTACCTCATCAATCAGATCGATCCCAACAACGGTCTGAAGCAGATTGACAATTGCAAACTAGCCGTTGTCACTTGGCAGAATCGCCAACCTCTAATATATCACCGCCCCGAATATCCTCAGCCCGCCCTCCCAGCTCGTCCACATCCCGATTAGCGAATTAAAGTACCCGGCGAGGATACTAGCCTCTGGACACTTTAATCAAAAATTAGATCGGCCTGACAGAGTCCCTGGTGCACCATATCCATATCCTGGGCGTCCTTAGGCGGGACTAGAATCTCAAGAGGTCCTAATGCTTTTCCAAAGTAGCTCTGAAATCCATATGCCATCATCCCACTCCCCGAAACTCTTCAACCCTCGCACATTTGCCCGCAGCGGTGAGTATGGCCCCTTAATCAAAGCTATGTCTCCGAGCAGTCTTCTCTGCGTACCCGGCTTGAGCATGAGATTGGATGTGCATGAAAGCCTCGATACTTTGCAGCGTGAATAAATACGTCTAGGTGTTTGATTGTGGACTACGGCAGCGGAGAGGCGGAGAAGAGTCTTTCCTTTGTCATCCCAAGTCTCTGGTCGCAGATACTCCCCTTACTTACGAGATCCGAACTGGCTTCCAAATTAATGTAAAAGTCCCGCCACGGGTTGTATCCTGGAACCTCGTACCCTCGAGCTCCAGCGTGCGTGCCCGCTGGGGTATAGGATGAGGACATGCAGCTTGAAGGCCTGTGTTTACCTCCATCTCATCTTTTGAGAGAAATTAGCGTTCGTTGACGCTGAAGGCAGAGTTGGGATGCGCTGGCGTGAACCGAGTCACGATATAAACATCTTTTGACCGAAATGGGAATGGGGTTCAATTGCTCGGAACGTTTCTTTAGAGTGGGCGGTGATTCAGACGTCCTTTACTCTGATTGATAAGTCGTAAACGGACCCTTCTAAACAGAATATCCCACGCGTTCATCTCTTTCATGGGTCCGAATATGTATGGTGGAATATCATGTCCATGGCCGCTTCTTCAACGTCACACAGACCGGTGAGGTGTTTGTTAAATGTATGTACAGCGAAACGGCAAGAGAAAAGGGAATTTACATAGCACGAGGACTTTTGTTACTAAGACGGCACCGGGAATAGGGTCTAGCTGTTGGATGAGAGCTGCGCGCCTGAAGGGCTGCCTGAATAATGCGTTTGGAGCGGCTTCGGATTTGTAGCTGACGAAACGTCTGGTCGTGGGTCCATGCCCCCCCGTCAGGCCCAAAAGAGGTCCCTAGATTCAGGCTATGGGCTCTTGGGAAATAA
Organism: Alectoria sarmentosa; assembly: GCA_009733775.1. Classification (NCBI taxonomy): domain Eukaryota; kingdom Fungi; phylum Ascomycota; class Lecanoromycetes; order Lecanorales; family Parmeliaceae; genus Alectoria; species Alectoria sarmentosa. The sequence continues at coordinate 127,622 of WOGZ01000012.1, forward strand.
TTCTAGGGTCTTTGGCTACAGGGCTGCCTTCCGAGGGTAGGGTTAGGGCTGCTGCTAGCGCCTTACAGGACATTCGGTGAAGAGCTCATTACACACGTTATATTAATTATTCTAGGAGTCAATCGGTTCATGAAAGCGGTCCTTATGTTTTCGCTCGCAAGACTTTCTCATTTTCAGACGATTCAAGAGTATCAAGACATGAGACGGGAGTCCGCTTTATCTCGACCAATCAGTGATGTTAGATTACATTAACATGGGTAGATATTTATTTAAGCATCAAGCTAGATTTACAATCATTGAGGACATTTGAATCCACCGCAACATGACAAGCCGAGACCTTCAAGGCTTAATTGCATTGGATACCCTGTCACCGTCGGACAAAATCTATCAAGGCGTAAACAAAGATGGTTGGCTTCTCTTTCGAAGTAATCTAATATATCAAAAGAAAAAGAGCATTTATCTGATAACGAAAAGATTTCTAATCGCTTTGATTTTGATAGAAGTTTATTACGATGTGAGAAAAGGCAAAATAATTTGATTTACATTTTGACATTAATAATAAATAATATAAATAATAAAATGAATTAGGTATATTTCTTTTCGATGTCGTAATAATGCGAATTAAATAATATGTTATCTGTTAACAATAAAAAGAAACTCATATAAAGTTTTCATCGATTTTTCAAATTAATTTATATATTCTTTATCTGAGAAAAAGAGGATTAATTGAGTTAACGCATCATAAAACATTCATATAAATCAATTTTCGCTCGCAAAATTTTTAATTTGGATGAAATTTTCTTATTTGTTAATTCATTAATATATAAATTATCTCGCAATGTTAAACGCGCGAGATGATGATCTTTCACATAAAAATGTTATTATATTAATCGATTTGATTTATAATGAGATAAAAAGAATAAATATTTTAATAACGTCTTTTGTTTATTGTGCACAAGTTAATTTTAATAAAAAAATATTAAAATTAATGAATACATTATGAAAGATATAGAATATATAATAATTTTCGCAATTATATTTAAATCGTACGTCGAATGAATTACGAAATTTCAAAAAAATTATAAATGATTCGAGTTCTCGCATTAAGACTTTAAGGACGATCTCGTTTAATATATGATTAATCATTAAATTTTGAAAAGAAATACAATGATCGATGCGGAGGAAATAATTGTAAAATTTTGAAATATGTTATTCGCGAAAAAAGCACGATCTCTTATCAAGTTTGAAAATCTTTTGAGAATTATGATCGATTTTTATATAATATAATCGAATGTTAATAGATCGTAATTTACACGTTCGATGCGTTTTTCACATCGACTTTTTTTTTCGTAACATCGTTTTGATTCTTCGACGCGGTGATAAACTTTATAATAATTGTTTATTATACGTTTTAAAGATAATAAATATATCGAAATGTTTAAATAAATCTATTATAAAGATTTATTATTATTTGAGATTTGTCATTAAGAATACTGAAAATAAAATTTATAATGTTATCACAATTTATGTTATATTGATTTAAAAGCCCTTTTTTAAATGTGAATTTTTTATTATATAAGACTTTTGATATGTTATCGAATAATAAAAGAAATTAATTATGTGATAAGCGCGCGTAAGCGTACGAAAATAAATCGCAAATGATTAGATTTGATGAGTGATTAATAATGATTTTTATTGAATATTCGTTATTTTTCATATATCATAATTTTAATTTATGATGTTAAAAGAGTTTTAAAAAATTTATCAAAACGATCGAGAAACGTGAATTAAGACGTCAAATTGAATATAAAAATTCTTTGTTTTGATCATAATAATTAATATTATTTTAAAATCAAACATATTAAATTAATCAATATCTGTTTGTGAAATGTGTTATATTAAGATTTAAAATAACGTTATTTCCTCTTGTAAAATGTTAACGAATTTATAAAAAGATATTCTTTTTCATATTTTCGAAAATTCATCGTGCGCGGCATAACTTAAAAAACACTTTCGACGTTTATATATAATATGTTTCTTCTCTTAATTCAAAATAAGCGATTGATTTATAACTTCTTTTGAATGTATTTAAATTTCATTTTTCTTCGAGAAAAAACGATTGAGCAGTTTTAAATTAATTATTTATTTTTGTTAATGTTATTAAATTCATTAAAATCATTTGAATAAACTTTTGAGTCTTTGTTGAATTCTTTTCGAGAATTTTCTTTATATTATACATTAAACGATTATTTATAATCTTATCGATAAAAAACTTATCTTAATTATCAAAATGATTTATAAATTAATTCAATCAAATTGGTTTTTCAAAAAGAGAAACATTTTATTAATCTTTGAAAATTTTATCGCGAGGGATGAAAAGCGCTAATTGTTGATTTGAATCGAATATGATATGTGTGTATAAATAATTTCATTGCATTTTTCAAGTGAACATTATTTTGTTAATGAATATAAAAGAAGTTTATAAATATTATAATGAGAGAAGTTCGATCTTTGCGTTTTTTTTTATTTTGTAATAATAAATCTTATTTTCAACGTAAAATTTATTTTCAATTAAAAAATTAATAATTTTGAAATCATCGAATACGAGCCGAATGTCGCAATAATTAATTTTATAACTTTTTAAATATTTGTCGAAGACTTTAAATAAAATTATGATCTTTTTAAATGTTTTTTGAAAGGTGAAAAGATTAAATTCGAATACGAATAATTTGAATGAATTTGAATGAGACACGTCGATGAAGATAATTTTAATATACGCATTAATTTTATAAAATAACGTTAAAATTCGATTTTGAAATTCAAACATTCGACGAATTTATCATTCAATCATAAATCTCATATTATAATCTCGCATATTTATAAATATTTATTTCAACTTTAAAAAGGGAAGCATAAATAACGTGAATTCAAAAAAAAAAGTTAAAAGAGAATATAACGTTTATAAAGAACGATATTCTCGAATATAAAAATTAACATTATCATTTTAATAAATAATTTGTTTTTTTTGATAAAGGTAATATATTAAAAGCAAAATGACAAAATTCGAATTCTTTAAAATGATAACGATAAATGTTTGATAAGTTTTTATTTGTTGCGTTATAAGACATAAAGTTCAAAAAATTGTTTTATAAAGCGTTAACGACATAAAACATTTAATATCGAAAGATATAATAAGGTTTAAAATCTTAATAAAATTGAGAAATTACGAATATTTATTAATGTTATTCCCTTTTAAATCTTTAAAATAATCATAATTTATTAAAATTTCAAAATCATTATTTCTCTTTTCGAAATTCTTGATAATGTATTTTTTTTATTTAATTAAAACCTCGCTTGATTAATCATCTTCGATTATAATTCGATTTATTTAAAATTCAAATAAAGAAACGATTCGCAAATAAAGACTTTTATAATAATTGAAAATTATATTATTAAAGAGCGTCTTTTATATAATTATGATGAATTTATAATTATCTTTATTAGCATTTATATATCATTTAGAAATAAACGAAAATTAAATTAAAACGTTTAAGAAAAGCAAATTTTTTAAGATAGAAATTCGTTTTGAAATAATTGAGATAAAGCGAATTTTTGTTTTTATCATCGTTATATTGTAAATTATCATTCATATTCGAATTTTTTTTTCATTTTTTATAACGAAAGTGAAATAATATGTTAGTTTGAGGACATAATATTTTATAAATATATAAATTTCTTCAAAATTGTTTATTGATAACGTAAAGCTTTATTATCTTTTTTTTCGTTTTTTTAAAACTTTTACGTTATATAATAAAGTCTTCGCATTATAAAAGCTTTTATAAACATTATAATTGTGTTAATATATAACCTTATGCGCAAAAATTATGTATTTTCTAATTCGTTGAAAATAATAAGATTTTAATATACGTTATTCGATTTTATAAAAAAAGTGCGAAGCAACGTTTTTTAAAATATAGAAAATATGCGATTAATGAATAATTTTTACATATTCGTCAATAATAAACATATTTGATATTTTATATAAATTGTTATATTTGAATTTCGTTTAATCTTAATATTCTTCGCAAAGTAAACATTTTAATCGTTATTATTTATCGAACAATTCGTTTTAATTAATATATAAAAACGCGTTAAAAGTTTGTCTCGATTATATTCTTCGTCAAAATAAACCTTTTTTTTTTTTACATTAAAAAATGATAAAAACGTTTTTATTTTAAAGTAAATCATATTATGAAATAAATATAAAATGTATATTAAATATCTCATTATAGACGGCAGGGGAAAAAACGAAGTTTTTTATAATAATCGCATCGATATAAATGACTTATATTAATAAATTCATAATATATAACGTACGTTTATTATTATTAAACTTATATAAATCGATTTTAATTAAGATTTTTCGAAGTTATTATAAAATATAAAGTAAAAAATAATATAAAATAAAACGCAGAAAATGTTATAAAATAAATTATTGAAAATATTTAAAAACATTAAAAAACATTTTAAATCGATTTAAATAAAAACAAATGAGAGGAGAAATAAAAAAAAAAGGTTTATATAATAATAAATAAAGAATTTTTATCTTAATAAAAAAAATGTTTATAAATTTTCGAACTCTTTCGCGAAAATACGATCGATTAATAACACATTTTATTATAACTTTAATATTAAAAACTTTCCTTTTATTGAAATGTTAAAATCTTAAAATTAATTTACGTTTTATAGGGTCGTAAAATAAATTAAAAGATTGAAAAAGAAAAGCGGGCGAAGGTATATGCGAGATGTTATCGTTATTTTAATCGATAAAATTTCAACCCTTTGAAAATCTTTGACGTGTGTTCGAATTTAATGTTATTTTAATTTAAATGAATATCTTAAATAACGATTTTAAATTATTTTTAATAGAATTTATTTTTTTCTTTTAAGAAGGTTAAAAGTTTTCTTATTAATTTTTTTTGAAATATATATAATCATCTCATCTTTCTTTTTCATTAATAATATAAGTTTTTCACATCAATTTTTATCACGATTATTTATCGCTTTAATTTCATCGACTTTATTATTCATTATTTCGATTGTTTAAAAATATATAAATGATAACGATTAAACGTATAATGAGAAAGAAAATATATTAACTTTAAATACGCAATCGATTATATTTATTAATTTGAAAAAAAACGTTGAAAAAGAGCATTCGAGATAAATAAATGTAAATAAGCGATTAATCACATTGATGTTTTTATAATCTTTATATTTATTATATTCATCGTTAACGAATTTAATACGTTAAATGAGAAAATGAAATTATCGAAAAAAAAACGAATTTGAAAAGGAAATTTCGAGAGCGAATGATTGTTAAAAAGAAATTAATGAAAGTTAAAAAAAAAATGCAAAAGTGTTAATTGTACAAAAATCGAAATAAGACGTGTAATTTCGAACGCCCAATATGCGAAATGTGTATTTAATTGAATATAATAATAAAGTGTATTTATTATATAGCGTCAAAAACGAATTCCGCGAATCTTATTAATATTGAAATTCGTTTTTATAAAAAAATATTAAGATTTCTTTAAGATAATAAAACATTAATTTTTTCAAGTTTCGAATCTTTGAAAATATCAAAAAGTCTCGACGTATTAAAAGTGATTTCTTCGATGCTTATTGCTTTTATTAATATTTTAATATTAAAATATATCTTAATGTCTTATATTGTCGCTTTTGTTCGTAATATTTAAAATGAATTTTAAAGGTTTATTAAGATGTTTTAATTAAAAAAAAAGATTTCAAAGCGCAAAAAAAAAAGAAAACGAATTTTTTTCGATAATGAAAAAAATAACGATAATATAAAAGATAATTCACGTTATAAAAAAAAGGATTTAAGGTTTTTTTTTAATTAGAATATTGATATAAGAGATGAAGATTAAATTAAAAACGTAATTGTTTAATTATAATAATAATAATTCGCATTATTTTATTTTAAAATTTAAAATATTTTCAATAATGCAATGTAATTCAAGATTATAAATTATTCTTTATATTCATTTAATTAATCAAAAAAGATAATTGTTTTTCATTTTCATAAATAATTTTATTTCATTTTTTTTCAATTATTGAAAGATAATCTGACGATATTTTCTTTTATTCAAAAATATGTTATTTAATATTTTTATAAAATAATTTCGAGCGGGAAAAGAAAATAAAATATAAAAATTATATTTATAAAAGAAAAAGAAGAGAAAAAAAGAACAATTGAAAAATTAATTTCAAATGTTATATCAATTATATGATCATTATTTTAATTTATGTTCATCTTTATTAAATTAAAAAAAAAACTTTATTACATTTCTTAAAAGAAATATTTATATTATCTTTTTAAAGTGATTATTACGTTAATGCAAAGTGTTAATTCATTAATTATTATTTTAATAAAAGACGTAATAAATCAACGAAGAGTTTCTCAAATGTTAAAAAATATAAATAAATAACTTTATATGAATTATGAAGAGCGCTTTAAGCTTGAAAGAGTCATTAAATTATATAATTTTCTCATTATCTTTTTTCGACGAAGTCGAGGAATTTTGATTTGCGTTAATGATATTAACATTATTTAATAAAATTATAAAAGTAAAAAGAATAATCATTTCGTTAATGAAGAAATTCGATTTTTCGTCGTTAAACTTAACAGGTTTAAATGCCTCGACGTTATATACATTTTTTTTATAATATTTTAACTTGAATTTATTTAAATATTAATGATCGCATTAAGTGTATTTGAATAATTTTAACTTTTTAAAATGATGTATAATTTCATTTTAATGTGTCTTAAAAATGTTTTTCGCTTATTTTGTTTTAATCGATTTGAAGAGTCGATTACACATTTTTTTAATTTTGAGATTCAATAATTCGCAAATTAATATTATTTCGTTAAAGTTTTGAAGAAATTAATTTGACGTTAAAACGTTTTACGCGTTATTTTTGAATGATTTTTTAAGATCGACGTTATAAAAGATAGAAGAATTATTCATATTATCGTTATATAAAGAAAATTCGAATTTAAAATGTTAATAATAATGAAAGCGTAAGCTTCTTCGATGCATTTTCGATGTTTAATTTATTTATATATTTTAATCATTTTTTTGCTCGTTATTATTATTTACGAATAATTTCGAATTCTTCTCGTTTTCAATTACATCACTTATATAAAGATTTTCATCGTTTTTATACTTATCACGCATATATCTTTTTAATTCGATTTAAAACATATATTTCTTTGAACATAAAGTGCAATTGAATTTCTCTTTTTTGAAAACGAAAAGTCGCTTTTAAGAGTTAAAAATAATGTCTTTTAAAGAAATGTTAACTTTTTGTTTTGAAATTTTTTTTATCGCAAATGTTGATAATTATATCAAAAAGAAATATATTTCGAAATAATTTAACGTATTATTATAAAAATATATTATTATTAATAATCGAGAACGAAATATTAAATTTAAAATTTATTTTAATTGAAGTATTTTGTGATAAAAAGAAGTTGAATTTAGAAAATTATAATTAAAGATTTTAAGTAAAAAAGTAAAAGTATCTTAAAAAGTGTTAAAAAGTTTCGTATAAAAAGAATTTGAATAATGAGATTTTAAATAATAAAACTTTATGAGTAGAAATTTATAAATAACGAATAAAAAGTGTTAAGAAGTTTATTGTGATGAGAGTGATAAAACTTTTTTAAATAAATATTTTATCGATTTAAAGTTTAATCTCATTTTGTTACGTTTAATAAGTTTTATATAATTTTTAAATTAATATTATTCAACGTTTCGTTAATAAGAAATGAACAAGTTTGATATTCGCGTTTATTATTATAAACTTTAACGTGACGTAAAAAGTTATATTATAAATGATAACGTGAAATAATGAGAAATACTCGTGATTGTATTGTGAAAAAAGACACATAATTATTTAAATTTTAATTTTCTTTTAATTTCGAGAAAACGATATTTAACGAAGATTTTAATTTAAAACTTATTGTTATTTAAAATCTTTTTGCTCAATCTGCTGCAGTTTCGTTATAATAAGATTTTTATATTTATCGTTATCGTTATATTGATTTTAATATGTACGTTAAAGAAGCGTAATGCGATAAACTTTTTTTAAACGTTATTAATTATCGATATTTTTATACTTATTCACAATATAATTTTAATATTTTATAATATTTATATACGTTTTGATGTAAAGACAAAATGTATAAAGTAAATTAAATTTATTATTCTTTTTGATAAATGATATCTCATCGATGAGATTATTTAAATTTATTTTCACAACGGGAAAAAAATATGAAAATTGAGATTTTAAAATAAAATAAAGATATCATCGCGGTTTTAATATCGATAATATTGATAACATATTCTTCATTTAACGTAGAATTGCGAATTGAATATAATAGATTTCACGCGTTATTAAAACGATATGCTTTAATTAATCAACAATAATTTTTTTATATGTTTATAAATTATTCATTTGCATCAGACAAAAAGACGAATGTTTAATATAATATTCAAAAATTTCTTTTTTATTTTAACGCAAAAAACGAGCGTTAAAATAATAATTTTAACGATTTCAATTAATTATAATTGATTCATAAATAAAATAAATGATATAATGTTCATAATAATAAAAATGAAACGCATTTATCGATTTAAATAATTTATAATTTAAAAAATTATTTAATTCGATATCGATTCGAAATTAATGTTCGAATTAAATTGCAATTCGAATTAAAAAAGTTACGTGATTTGAATAAGCATATTATGCTCGACTTGATCCTTTTAAAAAAAAATTGTAATTATGAAAATTCATTATTAAGTCTTTTAAGTTTATAATTTTTTAATTTTTGAAAAAAAGGACGCACGTATCACGATATTCAATTTTTACATTTTATTAAACAAGATACATTTTAAGCGTATCGTCGAAATAAGCTTTTTTAAACGTCGTAAATCAATTCAAGTTTCTTTATTATTCGAGTGTCTTTTTAAATCGTTTAATAAAATACGTCGATATAATAATCTTTAAATTAACGTTAATAATACGATTTCGAATAATTGATCGTTTGCGTTTTTTATATATATAATTTGAATCATGATTTAAATGTTGATTTAAATGTTTATTAAGTGCACTCGCATTTTTATCTCTTTCGAATTCTTTTTCGAATTGATCATTATAATCAATATGAAAAAAGAATATTCAATATTCAACATTATTAAATTGCGAGATTTGATTTTTTTTATTTATAAATTATAAATGTTTAAAAGTAAAAGAATAAATTAATTATGTTAAATGTGATATCAAAATCATCGACGTTGAGCTTAATAAAATCATGATTAAAATTACGTTTCAAATTTAAAAGAACTTATTTGATAATAAAAGTGAAGCGATGATTTGCGTTAAAATATATATAATTTTTGTTTTTTGTAATAATGCAATTAAGAGAGATAAATTCAATATTGAAATTTTGAATAATTGAATCTTTATTAAAGAAATCGTTATATTATATTGCGAGATTGTTAAATTATAATTAATGAAAAAAAGATTTTATTTTTAATATTGTTTACGTTTATGTTTTTTTAAATTTCAAGTTCGAGCGAATAATATATTGCAAAGTTATTCAATTGAAAAATTTATTTTATCACATCGATATTCTTTTTGACGTCTCTGCGTAATAACATTTAAAGAGAACTTTTAACTTTATAACATCATTTTTGTAATTCATTTAATAAAAACATAAATAATGAAAATTTATAACGAGTATTGATCAAGAAATTGAGATAATCTTTTGCGTGATATATATTTTTAAAAAAACGATAACGAATAAAAATCTCATAATTATTTTATCGATTTTCAACATTTGTTAACTTTGCTCGCATTTGATTTATATATAATTTAAATAAGTTTTATTTCGCTTATCTTTTCATTATTATTTAATATAAAATTGTTTTAATTATAAAGAAAATAATTAATGATTAATGAATCGTGAATATAATGTTATTGTTTTATTTCATTTTTGACACGTTTTGATGTTTTATATTTTTTAACAATAAAGATATAAAAAGATTGTCTCGTTTAATTTAAAAATGTTAATCTTTCGATTCAATATTAAATAAAATAAATTTCACATTTTGCGTTTTAAATTCATTAATATAAGATATATTCAATTCTTTTCACGTAAAATAAGATAAATTTAAATGAAAAATGAAATAAAAAAATGAAGAATAAAAGATAAAAAAGCAAATAAAAAAAGATAAACGATTAAAAAACGATAAAAAAATATGTGATTTAATTAAAATAGAATTAAATATAAATAACTTACGTTGCAAAGCATAAAAAACGAGAAACACATTTTATTGAGAAAAATAAAATAATTATTTAAATGTTTTTAATACGATAAATAAAGAAACTCAGCAATAAAAATCGCATTATATTTAATTTTAAAGATTTTCACAAATAAAAGCTTAATGTAACGATTAATATTAATAAACGCTCATTATACGATACGATCTATATTAATTTAATTTTTTTTCGATATTGAATTTAATGCGCTTGACGTTATTTTTCTTTTTTTTATTCATTTTATTTTATTTTCGTTTATGTTGCTCTTTTATGAAAGAAGAGAAATAAATTCGAATTTAATATTTATTAATAATTTTAAAACTTTTTACATAATTTCATTAACTTATTCGATTTTTTAAATGTGATAAAGTGTTTATTGAAAAAATAAGAAAATGCAATTAATCGTCGATAATTATTAATAATTTTGATGCGAATGTTATTGTGAAACGTTAATAAAGTTGAATAATGTTCTTCACGATATAAACGTTTTTATTAATGTTATATTCGATAACAAATTCAATCTTAAATGTTTTTAAAAATCTCGATTTTATTTCGTCGTTTTATTGATTTACGTTAAGGTTTTAAACGTATTCGTATTTTTTTTTATATTATTACGTCTTTAAAATCTTTAATATAATTTCACGATTTTGTTTAAATTGTGTTATAAAAATAATAACATATTTTTGAATCTCGTTAATAAAGAAGCGTTTAATTATAAAATTCTTTTTTTTATTAAAAAGTTTATATTTTCGATAAAAAAAAGTGAATGTGAAAAAATATAATTCAAAATCATTATCACGATTATTATCATAAAAGTATATATTTTAAAACATATATTAATATAACTTAAGTTAAATAAGATTAAAAAGGTCATATTGTTAATTTTCGCGTAAAGTATTATTCTTTTTACAATAACGTTTAATTTTTAAACGAAAATAAAAAATTAAATTTCGAGACGAAGAAAATTATAAAGCGCCCTTATCGTTATCGATTGAATTTATATCTTTATTCATTATAATGTCGTTATTATTTATGATTAAATCTTTTATGATAAATTTGTTCGTGATTAAGTCTTTCTCGTTTTTCTTTATTTGCATATCTCGATTAATCTCTTTTTCATTTTAATGATTTTTAAGCTTTTAAATTTATTCGATTTTTATAAAATGATTTATTGTAATTTTTAATTGCTTAATTACGATCGATTATTTAATTAATAAAGTATTTTTTTTGATTATTGCGAAGCGATTTTCGATTTCGTTCATTTGCGTTGAGGCGGGATTATTGTTATTTATGATATTGTTAATTAAATATATCATGTGACACTTTTTCGTGATCTTATTGCTTTTCTTCGTTATAGCATTATTCTTGATTACGCATTATTACTTTTATATTTTTTGATGATCTTTGTTTATAACTTTGTTTCTTTTTTCGATTGTTGTTAATTTATTAAATATTATGAGTTTAATAAAGATTATTTAAAAAAATTAATAATAATGATTTGAAAAGAGAGGGAAACATTTTGAGTAAAATTTTCTTTTTATAATTAAAAATTGAATAAAAGCTTACGCGAGAGTAACTTTTAAAAATGTTGAGATTATTATAAAGAATAAATAAAATAACGAATAAATAAGACGAATAAGTTTTTAATATGCAAATTTAAAAAAAAAAAAATTGAATAATCATAATTATAATAAAAAAATTAACAAATTCAGATAAAAATAAAGAAATAAACATATTTATTATAACAATTTTATAAGTAAAGTCATTTTTCGTAAATAATTTTACTTTATTTACATTGCATTAGATATTAACATTAAATGCACGATAATGTTTTATATAAATTGTTTGATAAAGAATAATATAAAATGTTATTTATGATCGAGAAAATCTTTTAAAATGCATTAATTAAATTAAACGCGAGCATTAAATATTTTGACGCGTAATTTGATAATAAAATTATTTATTTTTTATTTCTTTATTATGAGTTTATTATGAAATTATTATTAAAATTGTCTTAACGATTATATGAGTTTATTACGATTTAAATATTTTTAATCGTGAAGTTGATTTTTGTGAGCATCGTTATAACTCATTTCGTTGAAAATTATATTCTCATTAATACGTTTATAATTAATTCGTTAAAATATAAATAACAAATTTGTATTATTAATATCAAATCGATATCGAAACGTTAATTTTTTATTCTCAAAATGTGAAACTTGAAAAGATCGTTAATTATATAATTTTTTAATTTTTCTCAATCACGAATTATGTTTTCTTTTTCAATTATTATTATTATCTTCTTTTTAAAAAATAAAAGTTTATTGCTTTTTTCAAAAATTCGTTTATTTATTTTTAAACGAAAAACATAATATAATAAAGCCTCGATCATTAAAACACGAATCGCGATTTGTTTTTTAAAATTTTAATCAACATATCGCAATTAATGTTGATTAAAATAAATGTTATACTCTTTTTTACGATAAAAAAATGAAATAATTATAATAATATCGAAAAGTTTTCATCGTTAACGAAGATTCAATTTTATATTTTATAAATTATAATATAAATTTTAAAGTGATGAAAAGTTTATCGTTCGTTTTAAAAAATAATTATATTAATTTTTAAATTATTAATTTATTAATCGATTTTTCTTCATAAGATAAAGAACGTTTAACGTAAAAAAAATACGATAATGAGAATTATTTTAATAATATAAATAAATAAAATAATTTTATTGATTGCTCTTTATCAATTAAAAAGTCTTTATTAACTTTTTATAATTACGTATTTAGATTTTTATTTCTTTTAATCAATTTTGAAAAATCTTTTCGTTTTCAAACTCATTTATGAATGATTATAAAAGTTTTTGTATTTTGAAATAAAGTATTATAACTTATAAATGTTGATATAAAGTTATAAACTTCGAACTTCGTCTTCAATTCGCGAATTCGAAGACGATTTTATAAAAGATTTAAATTCGTTTTATGATAAATAGAGCTTCGAGTCTTTAATAATTTTTTTTTATAAATCTTATAACAAGCAGAGCTTTAAGTCTTTAATGAATTTTTTTTATAAGTTTTATAGCAAGCAGAGCTTTGAGTTTTCAATAATCTCTTTTTTTTAAAAATCGAATCAATTTTTTTCATCGAATGTTAAAAACGTGATTAACGAATAACGTATATCGTATTTCGTTTTGATTAAAAATGTGAATAATGTATAAAAAGATGTCTTTTTTATAAAATTCTTTATTTAAAAATTTATTAATAAATTCGAAAAACTCGTTAACGTCATTCACATTATACGTTAAAATCAAAAATAAAAATTCGCAAAATTGAAGATCATAATTAAGAATCTTAATTTTAATTTTTTAAATAAGCATTATCGAAATGAAGAAAAAAACATTTAAAATATAAAAACAACGATTTGAAATAAAATACGTTCTCGTATTATAAATATACTCTTTTTAAACATAAACACATTTGCTTACATCGTATATTTTGTAAAAAATAAAAATCTCATAACTCGTTTCTTAGATCGATGAATTATATATTAATGTTATAATTTTTCGTATTCGAATTGAGAATAAACGTGATCGCAATAACGTCGCTTTATAATAAACGTTTTAAAAAATCAAAAGTGAGAAACAAACGATTAAAGAAGCTCGAGAATAAGTCGATTTTATGTTTTTAAAAGTCGAAAAAAAGTAATAATGAGTGAATAAGATACGCAATAAAATATCGTTATATTTAAATAATTTAAATACATTAAGACGTTAAAATATAATAATAATTTAAAGATATTTGATTGAAGAGATGAATTCCGCAATTTTCACATCTTAATAAAATTATTTCGTGTTTTCGAGACGTCACTTTATGATGTCTCAATTTGAGACGATTAATATTGAAATTTAATATATTTTTTTGAGAATTTAAGACGTTATTTCGTGATATCTCAATTTATAACGTGTAAATTATACGCATAAATTAATTTAATTAATTTATTATAATTTAAACTTATGAGTAAAATTATTTTATAACGATTAATTGCATTAAAATATAAATTGTCGATTATCAACGCTTGATTTCGAATTTCATTTTATTAATTTATAATATAATTTAATATTCTTAAAAGATAAAAGATGTGAAATTTTCATTTACGTTATTTGCGAATTTGAAAATACATAATATATTTTTTTTATTTTTTAACATAAAGTTTACGTTAATGAAAAATAATATTTTTAATTTATTTTCAAAGATTTTTCTAAAAAGCTTTATTAATTGCATATTTTTTAATATAAATATAAATGAAAATAATCGAATTATTTATCAATGTGTTAACTATTACGTAAACATTAAATATTTTATATTTTTTAAATGTTTAATAAAGATTTAATCGATTATCGTTAATATTCTTCGTTTCTTTATTACGCATTAAATGAATTAAGTTTTGCGAAAAACGCTTATTATTCGCAAAATCGACGAAATAAAGTCTCGATTTCATTATTTTTTAAGTAATCGCTTGATATCGAGATATGTTAAATATATAAATTATATAATTGCGAAAAAAGTCGTTATTTTTAAATATCGAATTTTGATGTTAATTTTGATAAATAATCTTTAATAGTGATGTGAGCGACTTTTTAAAACTAACGAGTTGATTAATTTAATTTTAACTTTATTTTAACGTCTTTTGCTTCATTAATCTAACTTCGATTTTCGAAAAAATCGATAAAAAGTTTTCGATAAAAAGGTTTTTGATTTTTTTTAAATAATTCTTTAAAGTCGAATAAATAATGATACATTATTATTCGTAAGCTTTTAATATAATAAATCGATTAAATATTTATATAATCGCAAAAGAGGCGATAATATAAAAGTTATTAAATATAATGTAAAATTTGTTGACGTTATTTTGCTCATCGATTATAATGTAAACGTTATGATTTTTTAATGCGATTGCGATAATTAATATGATTTACTCGAATAAAGCTTTATTAAAAAAAAATTTATCGAAAATGTGAATAAATTTAAAAATGTTAATCTCGAATAGCATTTTGTCGTTATAATTGATTTTAATGTTATAAATCGTTATCGTGTCGCGATCGATGAGAAATTTTATATTAATGAGAGTTTTCTTTTCATCGTTTTTTATAACGTTTCGAATGCGTATTATAATTCAAATAAAATCGATAATTAAAAAAAGTTCTTTCGTTATTTTATTATAAATTTTTAAATTGAATTCGTATTTCGTTTAAAGTTTAATGTGATTCTTCTTTTAAGCGTTAATCGTTCATTTAATTTATAAAAATTATTTTATTGTTTTTTTATATTGTTTTCATTGAGCCTTTATAATTTTTATATACATTTGAGATTATAAAACGAATGTGATAAAAAGCGTGCTCGGCTTTAAATAATTTATTATTTAATTATAACGCATATCGATTAATTTAAAAACATCGTTTAATGTGTTTAATAAGATTAAAATCGTGAATTCGAACGCTTTTTAATCATTTAAGACAATTCGATGTTTATTTTATTTCGACTTTAAGATTATAATTTTCGATTTTCTCTGAAAAGATGAAAAGTCGTTTTCGTCTTATTCATTGAAGACGTTATTCTATAATCACTTTTTTGATTTATAACTAATAATAATCATCGCAATTAATATATTTTTTCAACGATTATACGAAACGCTTATTTCGAGTATTATCAATATATATTAAAAATTATTTTAATCGTTAAAACAATCACGAAGGTGAATAATTGAAAATAAAATATAATTATTTCAATCATTGCTCGAGCTCGAGATTTTATAATATATTTTATAATTTTTATTATGATTTAATTAACAATTTTAAATGTTAAGATCGAAAATGTAACATAAATTATTAATTTTATTATATACAATATATCGTAAAAATAACTCTTTTGAGCGTTAATTTTTTCGCGTTTTATAAAAAGTATTATGATGTTTATAATAAAAGAGAAGGTTTTATAAATTGCGAATATAATAATAATTATATAAAGCGATCGTATATCATTATTATAAAAACGTTATTTTAAGTTTTTTTTTTTTTCAAAAATAAAGAAATCGCGCTTTTGAAATAAGGCTCGAAATTTAAAAATCGAAATTAAATAATATTTAATTAATGCGATTATAATTGTTAATACGAATAAAGCGTTACTTTTATTTACGATAATCTCTTTATCGATTTTTGACGTAAAAAATGATTTTGAAAACATTAAAATATAATAATAATTGTAATTATGATGCTTAATTTTCGTTTAATCGAATTTCAGAAATAATGAAATTATGAAAAGTGACGATTCGTAATGTCGAGAGAATATGTGAGATATATTTTAATTATTCGTGAAAGAAATTTTGATATAATTTGAATTGTATTAATCACGAAAAAGCATATAAATAAAGAGCGTTCGAAATAAAGATGAATTTAAATGCAAAATTGAAACGAAGTTTTTCGTTAAAGTATAAATTTATTAAAATATGATTGATGTTTATATAAACGATATTTAAATTATGTTAATTTGTTTTGCATTAATCACGAAGAAGTATATAAATCAAAAAAACGTCTCGAATAAAAATGAATCTAGATTCAAAATTAGAAAAAAAGTCGTTATCAAAAAGAATAAATTTATTAAAACGTAATCGATATTAATATAAGTAATTTCGAAATAAAATTTTAAAAACATCGTTTTCTATCGCGGTTTATATAAAGTTAAATATATAAAATGATATTTATATAATTAACGAAGATTCTTTAATGTTCTTTTAATAATAATGAATCAAATGTTAATTTAATAATAATTTATTCAAATTCTAAACGATAAAACGATAAATGCGGCGAATTTTTTATTGTTTATAATAACGTTAATAATGATCTAGAATTTGAGCGTGTTTTTTTCGAATTTGAAAAATATCTTAATTTAAAAGCAAAGATGCGCATTCGTGAGATTAACGCAATATTTCGAAATTTTTTACAATGTTAATAAAATCGATTAAGACGTTATTGAGAATAAAAATGTT
This sequence comes from Alectoria sarmentosa, assembly GCA_009733775.1. Lineage (NCBI taxonomy): Eukaryota > Fungi > Ascomycota > Lecanoromycetes > Lecanorales > Parmeliaceae > Alectoria > Alectoria sarmentosa. The sequence continues at coordinate 145,076 of WOGZ01000012.1, forward strand.
TAAGAAAATATATATATTAATGATAATAATCGAGAAGATGAAAATATAAATGTTATTATTAATAACGTTAAATGAACGATGAAAAAAATAACGTTTTTTAAACGAATAAAGATAAAAGTTAAATCTTTTTTATGAAAACGTTTTTTGCGAATGTAAAATGTTTCGTTTATTTTACACATTTAACAATACTTTAAAAAATATAATATAAATTTTAAATTATTTTTCGACGATAAAGAAATTTTGTTAAATAATTTCTTTAATTATATTAATCTTAATCGATTTATAATAAATTATTAATATATTTTTAATTTATTAAAGCGATAATCGAAAAATGAATTTCGATAATATTTTAAAATGTTAATGTTCTTTAATTTTATTAAGATTATTAAATTTAATGACTTCGATCGAATTAAGCATTTGATAATAAAAAATATCGTTATTTTTTTCGATTTTTTAATTGAAATAATAATTATCGAAAATATCATTTAATTAAGAATATGATTTAATAAATGAAATAATATTAAAAAGAAGTTGAATAATCTTTTTAACGAGTTCGATTTTGAAATTTTTTTTTTAAACGATATAATGAGTATAAATTTATAAGCGTTCGACGCGATGTTTTCGTATAAAATCGCTAATTCTTTTATAATATAATTCATAAATTCTCTTTATAAAGTTCTTATATCGATGAAGCATTTATTTATTTAAAGCATTTAAAATTTAAAAAAAAGATAATTCAATTCAACGTTAATGAGTTAGATTTTAAAATTCGTCGTTTTCTTATAAAGTCATTCAGGGATGCATAGATCAGGCGGTAGAAAAGAGCGTATTTTAAAACGTGCTAACTATTATGCTCATTTATTATATTATCGCTTTTAAAAATAATTTTTAATCAGAAAACTTTTTTAAACGATAAAATAAAATAATGTAATTTGATTCGCATTACGCATTTTATATAACGATCTCTTTTTCATCTCTTATCTTTGTTATTTATTTTGATTTGCAAATATAATAAATTATTTTATAAAGCGCGTAATGATTGACGAAAAGACTCGACTTATTTCAACATTATGACTTTAAAATATAACATTATTTTCTAATTAAAAAGGTCGTCGAGATTGATCATTACGTTTTATTAACATATTTTCTATCTCATTTCTTCGAATCTTCGTATATAAGCACGATCTTAATCATATAAACGCGAAGTTATTTTTATTATTTATATTGAATTTCATATTTGTTTAAAATCTTCTTTAAAGTTAAATAATAATATAAACATTAACACGATATTCTCGTCGCTAAAATTATAAAAAAATAATTTATCACGATTGCATCGATAATAACGTTAATAATTAAAGTTTAAATTATATTTCTTTTATTATTCTTATTATCAGTTTTCGTGATTATAATAATATGTTATTTATTTTAAAGCTTTATAAAAATTATGTTTCTCGTTAACGTTATTATTGATTTGATTATATTGCTATTTTAATTAATGTTAATTATTTATCAAATTATTTCAATATAACGCGCTTTTAAACGATTTTGAATTTTTTCTATATGATATTATAAGAATAAAACGTGATTCGCGAAGATATTAATGCATTTGCTCGTTCGTATAACGCCGATCTCGTCTTTTAATATTAATTAAAATATTTATAACACATTTAATGCTCTCGTTATTTTTAATTTAATTAACTATTTCGTTTATATAAATAAGAAATAATGTGAATATAAACGAAGAAGATTGAGTTATAAAGCATTTAAAATTTAATATTATTATTAACATCATAAATATATTATAAAGTCGCTCATTGCGAATAATAAATTTGATTTTTTAATTATAAACTTCATTTAATAATATGCAAATTGATGTTAATATCGAAATTTATAACGAATAAAGATTATATTATAATGTTATAAAAAAAAGTTAACATTTACGCGAAAAGAATTTTAACAATAAATAAAACATAAAGCATTATCGAGAAACATTAAAATATAAATTAAAAAGATAAATTTATATTTTATTTTTAACGATTTTCAATATAATTATGATCGTTATTTTGATATGCGATACGTTTATTAATAAAAAACATTAAAACGCTTTTTAAACTTCATTATTTTTGCTTCGTTTTCAATGATCTTAAATATTACATTCAAAAAGAATTTTTCGAAAGCGTTTCATTTAAATACAATATAATGAATATTTTTAATAAACTTATTTTTTTTCAACGAAACGATAATATCCTATTTTAAAATCTTTATATTTAATTTAAATCGATCAAATTTTTTGATCTCTCAACGTGTAATCTCTTATTTAATTTTTAAATTCGAAATAATCTTGCGAGAAATTTTTAATAAGATTTTAATCTTTTTTTATTTTTATATTTTATTTTATGCTTTTACGAGATTTGATTATTTTATTCGAATTATGAAATTTTAAAATCAATTAAAAAATAAAAAGCGAATTGTTGTCGAGCTTTTTATTAAGTTGATTCGAAAATCGAATTGCGTAAACGTAAATCGTGATAAAACATCATCATAAATGAAATAAATGGCGTTAAAAAAGTGTATTATTTTATAAACGTATTCTTTCGCTATATATATTGAAAAATTAACGCTTTATAAATCGAAATATTATTTTATAATATAAGTCTTTTTAATTGCGTACGATAAATCCTCGATAACATGAAAATTTAATTAATCATTATTTTAAATGTTTTTTAAATGCGTAATAACAAGATTGTTAAAAAGAGAAAGGATTTCTTCGCAAAAAAAATGATTTGAATTTTAAAAAGCGTGATAAACAACGTTATGATAAAATTGAGCGATAATGAAATTGTTTAAAATAAATTGCGAATAAAACGTAAAGCGAAAAAGAATATTTTTTTAAAATTATATGATAATTATGATTAAAAAGGTTAATTCGATAATAAAAGAGAGCAATTAAGATTTTTGCGTGTTTTAAAAATAAAAATGTGTTTTTTTTATTTATTAAGATGTTGAAAATATTAATAACGTTATATTATTAATTTAACGTAAAGTATAATAAAGTATATTATTAAAGCGTTTAAATATTATGCGTATTGAAATTCAATTAATAATGATTATTTTATTGATTATTTTAAGGTTTATTTCCCTTTATGAGTTTAATTTGATAAACGCGCGATAATAAACGCGTGATAAAAGCTTATTTTTTTTATTATTCAATTAAAAATGTACAATTAATATCATTTTCGTCTTAATATAAACAAATACACAAAAGCATTATTTTTTTTTATCGATAATAAACAAATCATAATGTAAATGATATGCGCATACATTAATTGTTTTAAATCGATTTTATTTAATAAATAAAATAATCTTATTCATTTTCGCTTCGCTTATTCGCTCTTTTATTATTATTTATAAAAATAAAATTTTTATTAAATTTAACATTATTCGTTAAAGAGTGATCGAGTTTTAAAAATAAAGATGATTTATAATTTATTTTCTCGACATAATTCTTTAATAAAATTGAAAAAATGAATAAAGAAATATAATTGTTAAGAAAATAACGTTAAATCAAAATTCATAATCAAGAAAAAGTGAAGAATTTAAAAATATAAAATAAAACGTTCGTTTAAACTTTTATATTTTCATTTAATAAAATCGAGAAAATGAAATAAAAAATATAAAAGTTATAAAAATAAACTTATTAAAACGATATTTAATATTAAAAAAAAATAAATGCTCTTAAGACATAAAATAAGTCTCTCATTTAAAAAAATATTAAAATGAAAAAGTTTTTGACGAAGATGTTAAAAGCTTTGAGAAAGTTTATAAATTAAATAAAAATAATATTTAAAAATAATTTAAATTTTAAATTTAAGTTTTTTATCGAAAATTATTTCATATTATAAAAAGATTATTTCGAGCGTTTATTAAATGTTTAAAAATAAATGAACAATAATGTCGCCTTCGTTATTATAATTATCGAATTAACATTTAATATTTTTAAATATATTATGAATATTTCTTAATAACTTAACTCTCAAAAGTTTTATATATTTTATTATTAATTTAAATAATAATCGATTTCGTTTTCGTTTATATAAACAACGAAGAAGGTTTATAAATAATAATAGAATTTAAATATTAAAATTGAGAGATCGACGAATTTCGCGAGATTGAAACACTTACACATTAAAATCAATATTTTTAATAATCACGTCGATTCTGTTTCGATATAATTAATGTCTCTCGCACGATATCTCATTTTTTGAAACGAAATAATGAAAATTAAAAATAAACGCGACTTTAAATCGTTTTTTTATAAAATAATTTATTATGTACGTATTCGTTCGCCGCAGCGTTTTAAGACTTTTTGATAATTTTAAAAGATAAAGTAATGATAAATATATTCTTCGTTTTTTATTCTTTTTATTTAAATAAATTCTTAATCATTAAATTTCAATTTAAAAATTGTTTCACGCATTTATTATTATATTTATAAAATTAATAACGAAAATTAATAACATCAGCAGATCGATTGCATTGATAAATAAAATCATTGATAATAATAAACTTAATATTATGATTAAAATTTTGCATTACATTAACATTAATATGATAAAAGTTTATTTGATATTCGAATTCTCAAAATAAAAATAATTTAGCATTTAATACGAAGTAATCATTTTAAAAATTTTTATCGTATTAAATTTGAAATGTTAATTTTTTTCATTTTCGATATTTGATTATGTTTTTTATTATTCTTTTTTTTATTACACTTTATAATTTCAAATTTAATTGAATTATCATAATAATCGAGATTGTTTTCGAGGTTTTAAATGATATTATTATTAATGTTCGAAGTTTCTTTTACGTTAATTATTTTCGTTATATTTTTTTAAATATAATTTAAAACATTTAGCGTTCTCATCATGTTTTCGATCGTTTATTATTTCATATTTATATTATTATTCAAATGATTCGTTTTTTTTCATAAATGAAATATTTTATAAATGCGAAAGTTATATTTGAATAAATAATCGATGTTATCGAGATTGTTTGAATAATTCTTTATAAAATCTCGAATTTTTAAATTGCAACGATAATCATTTTTGTTATTTACATCATTATAACGATATCGATTTATGTAAATTTATTTATAATTATTTCATCATTTTTATATTTTTGCTTTTTCGTTATTAAAATTATTCGCGTTATATTATTTTTCACGCTTTGATATTTAAATATTATAAGTTTTTTTATACGCTTTTTAATGTTATGATGTTTTCAAATCATGTTAAAGTTTTTTTATTTTACGTGATATTGCGTTTAAAAATACGATTTTTTTTTGTTTTAATGTTTTCGCAACATTATTTTAAGATTTCTTTATTTTATATAATCGTCGCTATCGTTATCGTTATTATTATCATTATCGTTATCAAAACTTTACTATCATTTTTAAGCGTTATAATATATTTATAATATCGCGTATTACACTTATTATTTTTATAAATATCTTTATTAAATTATTGTTTAAATTTATTCATTAAATAATAAACTCGCTTATATATATTATATAAAGAATTATATATGTTATACGAAAGATTTATGTGAATTATGTGAATTCGGCAAATGATTATGAAAGTGATATTTTTAAGTTCGTCACTTTTCGATAGAAAACTTATAGAAATTCGATAGTTGTCTGAGTTCGATTTCGAGGTCTCTTTGTTTTATATAAACTGAATCATAATCATTTTTATGCTTTTCTCTTTATGCTATTTAAATACGATTATTATTATAATCATAATCATAATTTATTATTATTAAAATCACTCGATTATTAATTATTCCGCTTCGCAATTTATTCTCTCAATAAATTATGAGCTCGATTAATTTATTTATCAAATAGTTATTAAATAAGATCTCGTTATCGTCTTAATGAAACGAAATATAATATTCGTCGATCGAGAAACGACGTTATCAAGTTCTTATATTATTGAATAAAATTCGAATTCGTCAAATGAGAAGCTCATAACATTTATTAAAAAAGATAAAAAATAAATGTTGAAAATCGATTTGAACGATTTGAATAAATCGTTATTGAAGCATTTATATATTAAGTTATTTATTTTAAAAACCCATAATTATAATAATTGAGTTCAAATCTATAAGATGTTTTTTATAAAACGTGACATGTGAGACATTGTAAAAGATATTAGAAAATGTTCGAACGATAATAAAGAAGAACGCAATTGAATGCTTATAAACCATTAAATAATTATTATATTAATTGTTAATGTAAAAAAAACGCAACAAAATTATGTGAATAATATAAATTTATTCAAAAACGTATAAAATGAATTGAAACGACTTTATAAAATAAATGATAAAAGACGTTTATCATTTATATTATAACGATTTTTCGATTATATTAAAAGCAGCGATGAGTTAATCGATAAGATAACGATGATTTTGAAATAATTAAATGACGAAATTTATAACCTCGTATCGAATGCAAAGTTATCGAACATATATTATACGATCGTAATCGTAAATGCATATTAAAGAGACGAGTACGATATAACGAAACACATTTTAAATTAAATTGATATTCTTATTATAGCATTAATTTTGAAATAATTTTATATAATGAAATAAGATATCAGGCGTAAGAATAACTTAAATATTATTAATATAAAAAGAAATCGTGATAATAAGCAAGGTTAAAGAGGTCGCTCGAAAGATAATAATCTCGCAAATGTCGAATGCTTTAAATGTGATAAAAAAGGTTATTATAAATCGAATTATTTTAATTTTAAGAAAGAAGAAGAGAAGGCGAATAAAGACGATATTTTATAATTAAAAAATAATCGCAAAATTTTTAACAAATTCACAATTCGCTCTCTTAAACGAAAAGATAAAATCGTTATTACAACGAAAAAAAAGAATAATAATGTGAAAGACATATTTCGCAAAAAACGTGTTTAAATGATTACACATCGCAAATAAGTCACGAAGGTTCTCGAATAAATCATTAACTTAGAAATCACACGTCATATGACACTTCAAAAGAATTTATTTATCAACATAACTCATTACGATGAAGTAATGAAATTCGATAAATAAGACGAATTATTATATAAAAACATAAACGATATTCGTATACGAGTCGATCGTCAAATACAAATTTTGAAGAATATACTTTATGTATCAAATATAGAAGTTAATTTGTTATTTATTATCGCCTTTGATAAACGTGAATTTTTAATATATTTCGATAATCAGATAATACGAATCATTAATAAAAAAACGAATAATATCGTCGTTCTTGATCATGTGAAGAATGGTTTTTATAAGTTAATTAATTACAATTTCGATAAAACATTTATATCGATTAATTGAATAATCGTAATTATTATGAAGGTTTTATTTAAACGTAAACATTTTATTTTTATAATATTCGAGTTAATGCATTAACGATTTAATTATTTAAGAACGTATAAATTAAAGAATTTACATTTTTATATTTATGAAGTGAATCGATTTGAGATTTTAAAAGATTTCGATTATAACGTGTATAATGTTATGAAAATGATCAAGATTATTAATAAAAAGTCTTATATAAAGATTACGATATCAACAATAAAAATGCATATCGACTTTTAAAACAAATTTTTTATCGATAGCATCAAAAAAGAATATATATATTTTATATCGCTTATTAATAAGGCAATTAAATGAGCGATAATACGATCTATCGCATTTAAAATCGAAATTTATAATTTTTTGATTCACGAGATTAAACATTTATTAATTGAAAATAAAAAGTCGATAATATGTATTCGTATTGATAATATATTAAAATATAAAATCATCGAGAAAAAGTTACGCGATATGAATATTTATATAAAATTTATTATTATTTATATCGCATATTAAAATGAAATCTCGAAAAGATTTAATAAGATTATAATTACGATAATTAAAATAATGCTCATATAATCGAAATTGTTATTATTTTTTTAAATAAAAGCGATAATATACGCGTGTTATATTTATAATAAATTCTTTATCAAAGAGAGTAAATTATTTAAAGAATAATAAATAAAAATAATGTTAAATCTCAATAATGAAAGGGTATTTGAGTGTGTGTGCAAAATGTTTTTATTTAAAAAACAACGACGAAGCAAGTTGCATAGCGTGAATTATTTAAAAATGTATATCGAGTATTATTCGAAGACTCAATATCGTGTTTATAGATTTAATAAAAACCGATTCGAATAGTTTACGAATGTGATTTTTTACGAGCATCGAAAAGGCTTAAAATTGTTATCTAAAAATCTATTTTCGAAATTCGACTTCGTGCGTACAAAAAAAAACATTTATGCTATTTAATAACGATAATATTATTAATGATATCGTTAAAGCAATAAATAAATATATATTTGATAACGACGATAATTAGAAAAACGATAAGGTCTCAATTAATAACATCACATCGTCGTCGATAAACGAATAAAATAACGATTTGAGAAAGTCAATATTAGAGAGAAACTTTCATCAAATAACCTTTAATCATCATAAAAAAGATTCGCAATTTCGTTTATTAAATAATAATAATGAAAGAACTTTTTCTTTCGCAATTGATGAGATCTCGAAGATCTCAAATGAACGTCGAATAATCGAAATTTCGATTTCTCAAATCGAGTTTGATTCGATCTCAAATGTTATTATTATAAATTCAATATTTATCTTCATATTAAAAAATAATATACGACGCTCTATAAAGCTTACAATTACATTTATTAAATCGTCGCGTATTCATAAAACGAATAATCGTATAAAGTTCGATGAGATTTTTGATTTTAAGAAGAATCAAACACACATCGTATAACATATCGAGTTTACGACTTATGAAAAAGTTATCAACGAATTTAATGCGTTTAAATGAAAACCTATTATTATTAAATAAATCATCGATTTAATAATTAATAATATTTGAAAATTCAATGATTTATTCATCGGGCGTAAGCTTATCAATTGTAAATGAATATTCAAAATCAAATATAATTTCGATAAGATTATCGATTAATATAAAATAAAATTAATTGTTAAAAAATATTTATAAATGAAATAAATAAATTACGACGAAACGTTCGCATTTATTTTTAAGTTTGAATTATTAAGGTTACTGTTCGTTTTAATAATTTATTTGAATTTATTAATTTATTAATTGAACGTTAACAACGCGTACTTTAATAGCGGTTTATATAACGAGATTTATATAATAATATCGCTCGAATATTCAGGTGTTATTAATAATAAAGTGCTTCATTTATTGAAAAAATTATATAATCTTAAACAATCGACTCGTATTTGAAATATAAAGTTCGAGAAAATCATCATTAAAATGAGATTTAAATTTATATTCTCGAATAAATGTATTTATATTCGAATTATAAACTTAGAGTTAATTATCGTCGCTTTTTATATTAACGATATTCTCATTTTCATTATAATCGAGATTTTAATAAATATTATTAAAAATAATATTAAAACATTTTTTAAAATGAAAGACTTCGACTTAATCGATAAGATATTCGATATTCAAATACATTATATCGCTATTATCTTAATTTTTAATTAATTATAATATGTTAAGAAAATTTTTTACGAATATGAAATAAAGCAATGCACTTCGATTATTATATTATTCGATAAATACGAAATAATCGAAATTACGCGCCTTAACGAAAAACGCATTAATTAATTAAATTATCAAAAACGCATTAAAAGTTTTATGTATTTTATGATTAATACACGATCTGACTTAGCCTTTGCGATTGATAAATTAAATTAATTTTATTATAATTTTATTGTGCGTTATTTGAATGTAATTAATCGAATATTTAAATACATCGTCGATATTATTGAATATAATTTACAATTTTATAAAGAAAAATATTTTATCGTTTATTTAAATTCGATTTATAATAACGATAAGGCGAATAAAAAATTCATTTATAAATATATTTTATTATGAGATCAAGCGGCTTATATTTGAAATAATAAAAAACAAAAAAATGTCGTTACATTTATTATTGAGATTAAATACGTCGTTTTTATCGAGGTTATTAAAATAATAATATGAATTATATAATGATTTTAAGAATTACATTTTCGAATCTTTAAAAACGATTTGATTCGTTTATTCGACGACAATAAAAGTAGTTTTACCCTCGTTAAGAATTTTGAATATTATTAACGCATTAAACATATCGATATTTAATATCATTATGTGCGAAAAGTCTTAGTTAAAGATGAAATTGTTATAAACTTCGTATTTATAAGCGATCAAATCGTAGATATACTCATTAAACCTTTAATCAAATAGCTTTTTAAACGATATAAACGATTAATGAGTATATATAATTTTCATTAATCGAAATAAGCGAATTTATGAAAAGAAAATGTTATTTAAATTTATTTATTAAGTAATAAACTCGTTTATATGTGTTATACGAAAAATTATATATGTTATACGAAAGATTTATGTGAATTATATGAATTCGGCAAATGATCATAAAAATGATATTTTTAAGTTCGTCACTTTTCGATAAAAAACTTATAAGAATTCGATAGTTATCTAAGTTCGATTTCGGGGTCTCTTTATTTTATATAAACTAAATCATAATCGTCTTTATGCTTTTCTCTTTATGTTATTTAAACACGATCATTATTATAATTATAGTCACAATTTACTATTATTAAAACCACTCGATTACTAGTTATTTCGCTTCGTAATTTATTCTCTCAACATAAATCCTTAATATAGCGAGTCATTTTACACTCGAGAAAAGAATAAAATCGGGGTTATCAATTAAGCTTAAGCTGTTGATAGTTTAAGAAATGTTTTTTCTGCGCTAAATCTGTTGCGAGAAAGATAATTGCCTCACTTATATATCGAATAAAGTCATAATGCCGATTAATAACCCAAAAAGAAGCTTTTTAATTTGATTTATCGTTAACGATAAATGCTTATAAATCGAGTGAGACTCAGAGATCGACTTTTAGACTTTTTTCGTGAATATAATTAAAAGTATACTCATTTGCATACTATTTTCTTATAATTTTCAATAATCTTCAAAATATATAAATTAATTCGAATAAATCTTAGTTTATTTCTTATAACAAAATCTGAAGCGTTTCGAAAGGGCTTTTTTAATAGAGAATAAATACATTTAATCACAATCTTTAACGCAAATAATCATAATTGATTAATTTAAATCTTGAATCGTGAAAAAAAAATTGAGATTAGATAATGAAATTCACAAAGTAAAATTAGATAAAGCATTTTACAAGATAACATTAAATCAAAATTTATTAATTTATATATATTAATCTAGAAGCAAAAAAACTCTATCGCAGAAGCGAAATTACGAACGATTTTTATATTTTCGCTCGCAAAACATGCTTCTTCAAATGATTTAAAAGCAAAAAAATATAAAATAGAAGTTCGCTTTATCTCGATTAATTAATGATGTTGAATTATATTAATATAAGTAAATATTTATTCAAGTATCAAACTAGTGTTGAAATATGATAATGAAATGTGAAAAATAAATTAATTATTCTCTTAAAGCTCTTTTAAAGCAGTTTTTTATATAATAGAAAAGTATATAATTAATATAACAATAAATCGAAGAAGGCTGAAAATCAATTATTCTTTCAACATTTTCTATCGTCTAATTTATATATTTCTGAATAACTTTATAAAAAGACGACGAATTTTGAAACTTAATTCATTAACGTTGAATTAAGTTATTTTTTCTTTAAGTTTTAAATGTCTTAAATAAGCAAATGCTTCGTCGATATAAGAACTTTATAAAGAGAATTTGTGAGTTATATTATAAAAGGGTTAGCGATTTTATACGAAAACATCGCGTCGAACGCTTATAAATTTATATTCATTATATCGTTTAAAAAGAATATATTTTTAAAATCGAATTCGTTGAAGAGGTTGTTTAATTTCTTTTTAATATTGTTTTATTTATTGAGTCGTGTTTTTAATTAAATGATATTTTCGATAATTGTTATTTTAATTAAAAAATCGAGAAAGATAATAATATTCTTTATTATCAAATGCTTAATTTAATCGAAATCGTTAAATTTAATAATTTTGATAAAATTAAAAAACATTAACATTTTAAAACATTATCGAGATTTATTTTTCGATTACCGCTTTAATAAATTAAAAGTATATCGATAATTTATTATAAATCGATTAAGGTTAATGTAATTAAAGAAGTTATTTGACAAGATTTCTTCGTCGTCGAAGAATAATTTGAGATTTATATTATATTTTTCGAGATATTATTGAATGTGTAAAGTAAACGAAATATTTTATATTCGTAAAAAGCGTTTTTATAAAGAAGATTTAATCTTTGTTTTCGCTCGTTTGAAAAACGTTATTCTTTTTTTCGTTCGTTTAACGTTGTTAATAACAACATTTGCATTTTCATTTTCTCGATCATTATTATCAACATATGTATTTTCTTAAATATTTTTATTCTTAATAGCGTTTTGATCGATTTTATTAACATTGTAAGAAATTTCGAAGTGTTACGTTAATTTTACGAATGCGTATCTTTGTTTTTGAATCAAGATATTTTTTGAGCTCGAAAGAAGCACGTTTAGATTTTAGGTTATTATTAACGCTATTATGAGCAATAAAAAACTCGCCGCATTTATTATTTTATCGTTCAGAATTTGAGCAAGTCGTTATTAAGTTAACATTTGATTCATTATTATTAAAAGAATATTAAGAAAGTATAAATATCGTCTTGCGTATTCGATTTTATATAAGCCGCGATAGGGGACGGTGTTTTTAAAGCTTTATTTCGAAATTGCTTATATTAACATCGATTACGTTTTGATAAATTCATTCTTTTTAATAACGACTTCTTTTTTAATTTTGAATTTAAATTCATCTTTATTCGAGACGTTTTCTTGATTTATATATTTCTTCATAATTAATATAAAATAAATAAATATAATTTAAGTATCGTTTATGCGAGTATCGATTATGTTTTAATGAATTCATATTTTGATAAAAGATTTCGTTTCAATTTTGCATCTGAATTCATCGTTGTTTCGGGCGCTTTTTGTTTATAAACTTTTTTGTGATTAATATAATTTAAATCATATTAAAATTCTTTTCACGAATGATTAAAATATGTCTTATATGTTTTTTCGACATTGCGAGTCGTTATTTTTCATAATTTCATTATTTTTAAAATTCGATTAAACGAAAATTAAACATTATAATTATAATTATTATTATATTTTAATATTTTTAAAATTATTTTTTACGTTAAAAGTCGACGAAAAGGTTATTATAAATAAAAGTAACGTTTTATTTATATTAATAATTGCAATCGCATTAATTAAATATCGCTTAATTTCGATTTTTGAATTTCGAACTTTATTTTAAAAGCGCGATTTTTTTATTTTTGAAAAAAGAAAAAATTTGAAATAACGTTTTTACGATAATAATATATAATCGCTTTATACAATTATTATTATATTTATAATTTATAAAATCTTTTCTCTTATTGTAAACATTATAATATTTTTTGTAAAACGCGAGAAAATTAACGCTTAAAAGAGTCGTTTTTATAATGTATTATATATAACGAAATTCATAATTTATGTTACATTTTCGATTTTAACATTTGAAATTATTAATTAAATCGCAATAAAAGTTATAAAATATGTTTTAAAATCTCGAACTCGAGCAGTGATTGAAATGATTATATTTTATCTTTAATTATTCACCTTCGTGATTGTTTTGACGATCAAAATAATTTTTAATACGTATTAATAATATTCGAGATAAACGTCTTATATAATTATTAAAAAAATATGTTAATTATTTGTTGTCAGTTGCAAATCAAAAAAGTAATTATAAAATAACGTTTTCGATGAATAAAACGAAAACGACTTTTCATCTTTTTAAAGAGAATTGAAAGTTATAATTTTAGGGTCGAAACAAAATGAATATCGAATTATCTTAAATGATTAAAAAGCGTTCGAGTTCACGATTTCAATTTTATCAGACATATCAAACGATGTTTTTAAATTAATCGATATGCGTTATGATTAAATGATAAGTCATTTAAAGTCGAGCACGTTTTTTATCATATTCGTTTCATAATCTTAAATGAATATAAAGATTATAAAGATTTAACGAAAATAATATGAGAAAGTAATAAAATAACTTTCATAAATTAAATGAATAATTAACGTTTAAAAAAAGAATCATATTGAGTTTCAAGCGAAATATGAATTCAATTTGAAAATTTATAATAAAATAGCGAAAAAACTTTTCTTAATTATCGATTTTATTTAAATTATGATACGCATTCGAAGCGTTATAAAAAATAATAAAAAGAAAATTTTCGTTAATATGAGATTTTTTATCGATCGCGACACGATAGCGATTTATAATATTAAAATTAATTATAACGATAAAATGTTATTCGAGATTAATATCTTCAAATTTATTCACGTTTTCGATAAATTTTCCTTTAATAAAGCTTTATTTAAGCAAATCACGTTAATTATTATAATCGTATTAAAGAATTATAATGTTTATATTATGGTCGATGAATAAAGCAACGTCGATAAATCTTATATTATATTTAATAACTTTTATATTATCGCCTCTTTTGCGATTATATAAATATTTGATCGATTTATTATATTAAAAGTTTATAAATAATAATGTATCATTATCTGCTCGATCTTGAAAAATTATTTAAAGAAAATCAAAAATCTTTTTGTCGAGAGCTCTTTATCGAAATCTTCGAAAATCGAAGTCAGATTAATGAGATAAAAGACGCTGAAATAAAGTTAAAATTAGGGTTAAATTAATCAGCTCGCTAGTTTTAAAAAGTCGCTCACATTATTATTAAAGATTGCTTGTCAAAATCGATATTAAAACTCGACATTTAAAAATAACGCCTTTTTTCGCAGTTATATGATTTGCACATTCAACATATCTCGATATTAAGCGATCACCCAAAAAATAATAAAGTCGAGATTTTATTTCGTCGATCTTGTGAATAATGAACGTCTTTCGCAAAACTTAATTCATTTAATACGTAACGAAAAAACGAAAAGTATTAACGACAATCGATTAAATCTTCATTAAACATTTAAAGAATATGAAATATCTGACGTTTATATAGCAATTAACACATTAATAAATAACTCGATTATCTTTATTTGTATTTATATTAATAAATATACAATTAATAAAGCTTTTTAGGAAAATCTTCGAGAATAAATCAAAGATATTGTTTTTCGTCAATATAAACCCTATATTAGAGAATAAGAAAAACACATTACGTATTTTCAGATTCGCAAATAACGTAAATGAGAATTTCATATCTTTTATTTTTTAAAAATATTGAACGATATTATAAATTAATAAGATAAAACTCGAAATTAAGCATTAATAAACGACAATTCATATTTTAATACAATTAATCGTTATAAAACAATTTTATTTATGAACTCAAATTGTGATAAATCAATTAAATTTATTTATGCGTATAATTTATACATTATAAATTGAGACATCACGAAGTGACGTCTCAGATTCTTAAAAAGATATATTGAATTTTAACATCGATCGTTTCAAATTGAGGCATCATAAAGTAACGTTTCGAAAATATGAAATAGTTTTATTGAGATGTGAGAACAACGGAATTCATTTTTTCAATTAAATATTTTTAAATTGTTATCATATTTTAACGTCTCAATGTATTCAAATTATTTAAAAATAATAATATTTCATTACGTATCTCATTTATTCGTTGTTGTTTCTTTTCAGTTTTTAAGAATATAAAATTAATTTTTTCTCGAATTTCTTTAATCGTTTGTTTTTCGCTTTCGGTTTTTTGAAGCGTTTATTACAAAGCGACGTTATTGCGATTACGTTTATTTTTAATTCGAATATAAAGAGTTGTAACATTAATACGTAATTCGTTAGTTTAAAAAGCGAGTTGTGAGATTTTTATTTTTTATAAAGTACACGATGTAAGTAAATGTGTTTGTGTTTGAAAATGTGTTTAAAAAAAGTATATTTATGATACGAGAACGTATTTTGTTTCGAATCGTCGTCTTTATATCTTGAATGTTTTTCCCTTCATTTCGATAATGCTCATTTAAAGAATTAAAAATAAAATTCTTAATTATGATCTTTAATTTTGCGAATTCTTATTTTTGATTTTAATATACGATATAAATGACGTTAACGAGCTTTTCGAATTTATTAATAGATTTTTGAGCAAAGAATTTCATGAAAAAGATATTTTTTCGTATATTATTCATATTCTTTATTAAAATAAAATACGATATACGCTATTCGTCGATCACGTTTTTAACATTCAATAAGAAAAATTGATTCGATTTTTAAAGAAAAGAGATTATTAAAGACTTAAAACTTTATTTATTATAAAATTTATAAAGAAAGTTCATTAAAGGCTCAAAGCTTTACTTATTATAAAACTTATAAAAAGAATTTATTAAAGGCTCGAAACTTTGCTTATCATAAAACTTATAAAAAAAATTTATTAAAGGCTCGAAGCTTTACTTATCATGAGACGAATTTAAGTCTTTTATAAAATCGTCTTCGAATTCGCGAATTGAAGACGGAATTCGAGATTCATAATCTTATATTAACATTTATAAATTATAATACTTTATTTCAAAATACGAGAATTCTCATAATTATTTATGAATAAATTTAAAAGTGAAAAGGTTTTTCAAAATTGATTAAAAGAAATAAAAACTTAAATACATAATTATAAAAAATTAATAAAGACTTTTTGATTAATAAAGAGTAATTAATGAAATTATTTTATTTATTTACATTATTGAAGAAGTTCTCGTTATCGTATTTTTTTTGCGTTAAACGTTTTTTATTTTAAAAAAAAAAATCGATCGACAGATCGATAATTTGAAAATTAATATAATTATTCTTTAAAACGAACGATAAATCTTTCATCATTTTAAGGTTTATATTATAATTTATAAAATATAAAATTGAATTTTCGTTAATGATAAAAACTTTTCAACATTATCGCAATTATTTCGTTTCTTTATCGTAAAAAAAAGTATAACATTTATTTTAATTAACATTAATTGCGATATGTTAATCAGAGCTTTAAAAAACAAATCGCGATTCATATTTTAATAATCGAGGCTTTATTATATTATATTCTTTATTTAAAAATAAATAAACGAATTTTTGAAAAAAGTAATAGATTTTTATTTTTTAAAGAGAAGATGATGATAATAATTAAAAAAGAAAATATAACTCGTGATTAAAAAAAATTAGAAAATTATATAATCGACGATCTTTTCGAATTTTATGTTTTGAGAATAAAAAATCGACGTTTCGATATCGATTTGACATTAATGATATAAATTTGTTGTTTATATTTTAATAAATTGATTATAAACGCATTAATGAGAATATAACTTTTAACGAAATAAGTTATAACGATGTTCACAAAAATCAATTTCACGATTAAGAATATCTGAATTATAATAAATTTATGTAATCGTTAAGATAATTTCAATAATAGCTTTATAATAAATTTATAATAAAAAGATAAAAAATAAACAATCTTATTATTAAATTACGCGTCAAGATATTTAATGCTCGCGTTTAATTTAATTAATGCATTTTAAAAGATTTTCTCGATCATAAATAACATCTTACATTATTCTTTATTAAATAATTTATATAAAATATTATCGTGTATTTAATATTAATGTTTAATATAATGTAAACAAAGCAAAGTTATTTATAAAGAATAACTTTATTTATAAAATTGTTATAATAAATATATTTATTTCTTTATTTTTATTTGAGTTTATTAATCTCTTTATCATAATTATAATTATTTAATTTATCCTTTTTTGAATTTGCATATCGAAGATTTATTCATTTTATTCACTTATTATTCTGCTTACTCTTTATAATAATTTCAACGTTTTTAAAAATTATTTTTGCGCAAGCTTTTATTTAGCTTTTGATTATGAAAAGAGAGCTTTACTCAAAATGTTCCCTTTTTTTTTCAAATCATTATCATTAATTCTTTTAAATAGTTTTCATTGAGTTTATAATGTTTAATAAATTAATAATAGTCGAGAAAAGAAATAAAGTTATAAATAAAAATTATTAAAAGATATAAAAGTAATAATGCGTAATCGAGAGTGATACTATAATGAAAAGAAATAATAAAATCACGAAAAAATGTTATACGATATATTTGATTGATAACATTATAAATAATAACAATTTCGTTTCAACGTAAATGAACGAAGTTGAGAATCGCTTCGCAATGATTAAGAAAAATATTTTATCAATTGAATAATCGATTATAATTGAGCAATCAGAGATTGCAATGAATTATTTTATAAAAATCGAATAAGTTTAAAAGTTCGAGAATCATTAAAATGAAGAGAAGATTAATTAAAACATATAAATAAATAAAAATGAAAAAGATTCGATTACGAACGAGTTTATTATAAAAGATTTAATCACGAATAATAACGACATTATGATGAATAAAGATATGAATTTAATTAATAATAACAAAAACGCTTTGCAATTTCCTTCATTTCGAAATTTAATTCTTTATTTTCATTTAAAAATTAAACGTTATTATAAAAAAAACGATATTTTACGCGAGAATTAATAATACGATCTTTTCAACCTTGTTCAATTTAAGTTATATTAATATATGTTTTAAAACACATATTTTTATAATAATAATCGTGATAATAATTTTAAATCATATTTCTTCACACTCATCTCTTTTTATCAAAAATATAAATTTTTCGATAAAAAAAAAATTTTATAATTAAACGCTTCTTCATCAACGAGATTTAAAAATACATTATTATTTTTATAACACAATTTAAATAAAATCGTGAAATTATATTAAAGACTTTAAAAATATGATAATATAAAAAAAAATATGAGTACGTTTAAGACCTTAACATAAATCAATAAAACGACGAAATAAAATCGAGATTTTTGAAAACATTTAAGATTAAACTTATTATCGAATACGACATTAATAAAAACGTTTACATCGTGAAAAACATTGTTTAATTTCATTAACGTCTCATAACAACATTCGTATCGAAATTGTTGATAATTATCGACGATTAATTGCATTTTTTTATTCTTTTAATGAAAATTTCATCACATTCGAAAGATCGAATAAATTAATGAAATCATATAAAAAGTTTTAAGGTTATTAATAAATATTAAGTTTAAATTTATTTCTTTTCTCTTATAAAAGAGCAACATAAATGAAAACAAAATAAAATAAATAAGAAAAAGAAGAATAACGTCAAGCGCGTTAAATTCAACATCGAAAAAAGATTAAATTAATATAAATCGCATCGTGTGATGAGTGTTTATTAATATTAATCGTTATATTAAGTTTTTATTTGTGAGAATTTTTAAGATTAAACATAATATGATCTTTGTTATTAAGTTTCTTTATTTACCGCATCGAAGACATTTAAATAATTATTTTGTTTTTTTTAATAAAACGTATTTTTCGTTTTTTATGTTTTATAGCGTAGATTATTTGCATTTAACTTTATTTTAATTAAATCACATATTTCTTTATCGTTTTTTGATCGTTTATTTTTTTTTATTTTTTTTCTTATTTTTTATTCTTCGTTTTTTTATTTCATTTTTCATTTAAACTTATTTTATTTTATATAAAAAGAATTGAATATATCTTACATTAATGAATTTAAAACGTAAAATGTGAAATTTATCTCACTTAATATTGAGTTGAAAGATTAACATCTTCAAATTGAATAAGATAATCTTTTTATGTCTTTATTATTTAAAGAATATAAGATATCAAAATGTGTTAAAGATGAAATAAAATAATAACATTATATTCACGATTTATTAATTATTAATTATTTTCTTTATAATTAAAATAGTTTTATATTAGATAATAATGAAAAGATGAGCGAAATAAGACTTATTTAAATTATATATAAATCAAATGCGAGCAAAATTAGCAAATGCTAAAAATCGATAAAATAATTATAAGATTTTTATTCGTTATCGTCTTTTTAAGAATATATATCACGCAAAAGATTATCTCAATTTTTTGATTAATATTCGTTATAAATTTTCATTATTTGTGTTTTTGTTGAATGAGTTATAAAAATAATGTTATAAAATTAAAAGCTTTTTTTAAATGTTATTACGCAAAGATGTCAAAAAGAATATTGATATAATAAAATGAATTTTTTAATTGAACAATTCTATAATATATTATTCGTTCGAATTTAAAATTTAAAAAAATATAAGCGTAAATAATATCGAAAATAAAATCTTTTTTTCATTAATCATAATTTAATAATTTCGTAACATAATATAACGATTTCTTTAATAAAAATTCAATTGTTTAAAATTTCAACATTGAATTTATCACTCTCGATTATATCATTATAAAAAATAAAAGTTGCATATATTTTAACATAAATCATCGTTTTATTTTCATTATCAAATGAATTTTTTTAGATTTAAAGCGCAATTTTAATTATGATTTTATTAAGTTCAACGTCGACGATTTCGATATCGCATTTAACATAATTAATTTATTCTTTTATTTTTGAGCATTTATAATTCACGAATAATGAAAATTAAATTTTATAATTTAATAACGTTGAATATCGAACATTTTTCTTTTATATTAATTATGATAATTAATTTAAAAAAGAATTCGAGAGAGATAAGAATACGAGAACATTAAATAAACGTTTAAATTAACATTTAAATTATGATTCAGGTTATATATATAAAAAACGTAAACGATTAATTATTCGAGATCGTATTATTAACGTTAATTTAAAGATTATTATATCGACATATTTTATCAAACGATTTAAAAAAACATTCAGATAATAAAGAGACTTGAATTAATTTACGACGTTTAAAAAAGTTCATTTTGATGATACGCTTGAAATGTATCTTATTTAATAAAATATAAAAGTTGAATATTATAATACGTGCGTTTTTTTTCTCGAAGATTAAAAGATTATGAATTTAAAAGACTTGATAACGAATTTTCATAATTATAACCTTTTTTTAGAAGAATTAAGTCGAGCATAATATGCTTATTTAAATCACATAACTTTTTTAATTCGAATTGCAATTTGATTCGAACATTGATTTCAAATCGATATCGAATTAAATAATTTTCTAAATTGTGAATTATTTAAGTCGATGAATACGTTTCATTTTTATTATTATGAATATTGTATTATTTATTTTATTTACGAATCGATTACAATTAATTGAAATCGTTGAAATTATTGTTTTGAGACTCATTTTTTGCGTTAAAATGAAAAAAAAGTTTTTAAATATTATGTTAAATATTCGTTTTCTTATCTAATACAAATAAGTAATTCATAAACATATAAAAAAATTATTATTAATTAATTAAAACATATCGTTTTGATAACGCGTGAAGTTTATTATATTCAATTCACAATTTTACGTTAAGCGAAAAATATATTATTAACGTTATCGATATTAAAATCGTAATAATATCTTTATTTTATTTTAAAATCTCAATTTTCATGTTTTTTTCTCGCTGTGAAAATAGATTTAAATAATTTCATCGATGAGATATTATTTATTAAAAAGAACGATAAATTTAATTTACTTTATACGTTTTGTTTTTATATTAAAACGTATATAAACATTGCGAGATATTGAGATTATGTTGTGAATAAGTATAAAAATGTTAATAATTAATAACGTTTAAAGAAAGTTTATCGCATTGCGCTTCTTTGACGTATATATTAAAATTAATATAATAATGATAATAAATGTGAAAATTCTATTATAACGAAACTACAATAAATTGAATAAAAAGGTTTTGAATAATAACAAGTTTTAAATTGAGGTCTTCATTAAATATCGTTTTTTCGAAATTGAGAAGAGATTAAAATTTAAATAATTATATATCTTTTTTCACAATATAATCACGAATATTTCTCGTTATTTCACGTTATTATTTATAATACGATTTTTTATATTATATCAAAGTTTATAATAATGAATGCGAATATTAAATTTATTTATTTCTTATCAACGAAACGTTGAACGACATTAATTTAAGAATTGTATAAAATTTATTAAACGTGATAAGACGAGATTGAGCTTTGAATCGATAAAACATTTATTTAAAAAAGTTTCATTATTTTCATCATAATAAACTTTTTAATATTTCTCATTTGTTATTTGTAAGTTTTTGTTTACAAAGTCTCATTATTTAAAATTTCATTATTCAAATTTTTTTCACATAAAACTCTTTGATATTTTTTAAAATATTTTTACTTTTTTATTTAAGATTTTCAATTATAATTTTTTAAATTCAACTTTTCTTTATTACAAAATATTTTAATTAAAATGAATTTTAAATTCGATATTTTATTTTCGATTATTAATAATAACACATCTTTATAATAGCGCGTTAAATCACTTTAAAATATGTTTTTTTTTAATATAATTGTTAACATTTGCGATAAAAAGAGTTTTAAGATAAAAAGTTAACATTTTTTTAAAAAATATTATCTTTAACTCTTAAAAGCGGCTTTTCGTTCTTAAAAAAAAGAAATTCAATTGCATTTTATATTCAAAGAAATATGTGTTTCAAATCGAATTAAAGAAATATATGCGTGACAAGCATAAGAATAATAAGAATTTTTATATAATTAATGTAACTAAAAATGAAAAGAATTTGAAATTATTCGTAAATGATAATAATGAGTAAAAAGATGATTAAGATATATGAATAAATTAAACATCGAAAATGCATCGAAAGAGCTTACGCTTTCGTTATCATTAACGTTTTAAATTTAAATTTTTTTCACATAGCGATAATATGAGTGATTCTTTTGTTTTTCACGACGTCGATTTTGAAAAATCATTCGAAAATAATACGCAAAACGCTTTAACGTTAAATTAATTCTTTTAAAATTTTAATAAAATAATATTGATTTGCGAATTATTGAACCTTAAAATTGAAAAAATGTATAATCGATTTTTTAAATCGATTAAAACGAAATGAATAAAAAACATTTTCAAGATATATTAAAATGAAATCGTACATTATTTTGAAAAATCAAAATTATTCAAATGCATTTAATGCGATTATTAATATTTAAATAAGTTTAATTTAAGATATTATAAAAGAAATGCATATAACGTCGAAACATTTAAAGTTATTAAATTTAACGACGAAAAATTAGATTTTTTTGTTAATGAAATGATCGTTTTTTTTGTTTTCGTAATCTCATTAAATAATGTTAATATCGTTAACGCAAATTAAAATTCTTTAATTTCGTCGAAAAAAGATAATAAGAAAATTATATAATTCAATAACTCTTTCGAATTTAAAACGCTTTTCATAATTTATGTAAGATTATTTATTTATGTTCTTTAACATTTAAAAAGTTTTTCGTTAATTTATCACGTCTTTTATTAAAATAATAATTAATAAATTAACACTTTACATTAACGTAATAATCATTTTAAAAAGAAAATATAAATATTCTTTTCGAGAAATATAATAAAGTTTTCTTTTTAATTTAATAAAGATAAATATAAATTGAAATAATAATCATATAAATGATATAACATTTAAAATTAATTTTTTTATTTCTCTTTTTCTCTCTTCTTTTTCTTTTGCGAATATAATCTTTATATTTCATTTTTTTTTTTCGCTCGAAATTATCTTATAAAAATATTAAATGATATATTTTTGAATAAAAGAAGATATCGTTAAATCATTTTTTAATAATTAAAAAAAAATAAAGCAAGATTGCTTATAAAAATGAAAAATAATTATCTTTTTTGATTAATTAAATAAATATAAAAAATAATTTATAATCTTAAATTGCATTACATTATTAAAAATGCTTTAAGCTTTGAAATAAAATAATGTAAATCATTATCGTTATAATTGAACAATTACGTTCTTGATTTAATCTTCGTTTTTTGCATTAATGTTTTAGCGAGAAAAGAATTTTAAATTTCTTTTTTTATAATATGAATTATTTTTTACATTATCGTTATTCTTTTTATTGTGAAAAAAAATTCATTTTTTTTTTCTTTTACGCTTTAGGATTTTTTTTCTTAATTGAAACATTTTGATAAACTTTTAAAGTTTATTTTGAACATTGCGAATAAAAGCGATAATATAAAACATTAAAGCATATTTTAACATTAAAACATTAATAAAAATAATAAATATCGAAGAAATCACTTTTAACACGTTCGAATTTTTTGATGTTTTTAAAGACTCGAAATTTAAGAAAATTGATGTTTTATTATCTTAAAAAAGTCTTAATAATCATTTATGAAAATGAATTTCGATATTAATAAGGTTCGCGGAATTCGTTTTTGACGTTATATGATAAATACACTTTATCGTTATATTCAATTAAATACACGTTTCGCATATTGAGCGCTTGAAGTCGCACGCCTTATTTCGATTTTTACACGATTGATATTTTTGCATTTCTTTTTTGACTTTTATTAACTTCTTCTTAATAATTATTCGCTTTTAAAATTCTCTTTTTAAATTTGTTTTTTTTTTCGATAATTTCATTTTCTCATTTAATGTATTAAATTCGTCAATGATAAATGTAATAAATATAAAAATTATAAAAACATTAACGTGATTAATCGCTTATTTGCACTTATTCGTCTTAAATATCTTTTTTAACGTTTCTTCTCGAATCAATAAACGTAATCGATTGCGTATTTAAAATTAATATATTTTTTTTTTTATCGTACGTTTAATCGTTATTATTTATTTATTTTTAAATAATCGAAATAATGAATAATAAAGTCGATAAAGTTGAAACGATGAATAATTATAATGAGAATTAACGTAAAAAGTTTATGTTATTAATGAAAGAGAAAGGTGAGACGATTATGTATATTTTGAAAAAAATTAATAAAAAAGCTTTTAATCTTTTTAAAAAAAAAAAATAGATTTTGTTGAAAATAATTTGAAATCGTTATTTAAAATGCTCATTTAAATCAAAATAATATTGAGCTCGAATATATATTAAAGGTTTTTAAAGAGTTAAAATTTTGTCGATTAAAATAATAATAACATCTCGCATATATCTTCGCTTTTTTTTCTTTTTTAATTTTTTGATTTATTTTATAATCTTATAAAGCGTAAATTAATTTCGAGATTTTGATATTTCGATAAAAGAAAAGCTTTTGACATTAAAATTATAATAAAATATGTTATTAATCGATTATATTTTCGCGAAAAAGTTCGAAAGTTTATAAACATCTTTTTTGTTGAGATAAAAATTCTTTGTTTATTGTTATATAAACCTTTTTTTTTTACTTTTTCTCTTATTTGCCTTTATTTAAATCGATTTAAAACGTTTTTTAATGTTTTTAAATATTTTCGATAACTTGTTTTATAATATTCTCTGCGTTTTATTTTATATTATTCTTTACTTTATATCTTATAATAACTTTAAAAAATCTTAATTAAAATCGATTTGTACGAGTTTAATAATAATAAACGTACGTTATATATTATAAACTTGTTAATATAAGTTATTTATATCGACGCGATCGTTATAAAAAGCTTCGTTTTTTCTTTTATCGTCTGTGATGAGATATTTAATGTACGTTTTATATTTATCTCGTAATATAATTTATTTTAAAATGAAAACGTTTTTATTATTTCTTAATATAAAAAAAAGAGAAAATTTGTTTTAATGAAGAATATAATCGAGATAAACTTTTAACGCGTCTTTATATATCAATTAAAATAAATTATTCGATAAATAATAACGATTAAAGTGTTTATTTTGCGAAGGATATTAAGGTTAAGCGAAATTTAAATATAATAATTTATGCAAGATGTTAAATATGTTTATTATTAACGAATGTGTAAAAATTATTCATTAATCGCATATTTTTTGCATTTTAAAAGACGTTATTTCGCACTTCTTTTATAAAATTAAATAACATATATTAAAATCTTATTGCTTTTAATGAATTGAAAAATATATAATTTTTGCGTATAAGATTATACGTTAACGCAATTATAACGTTTATGAGAGCTTTTATAATGCGAAAATTTTATTATATAACGTAAAAGTTTTGAAAAGATGAAAAAGAAGATAATGAAGCTTTACATTATTAATAAACAATTTTAAAAAAACTTATACATTTACAAGATATTATGTTTTTAAATTAACATTTATTTCATTTTCGTTATAAAAAATGAGGAAAATATTCGAGCATAAATGATAGTTTATAACATTAAGACATTTAATTATTTATAATAATGATAAAAATAAAATTTCGCTTTATCTCGATTATTTCGAAACGAATTCTTATTTTAAGAAAATTTGTTTTTCTTAAATGTTTTAATTTAATTTTCGTTTGTTTTTAAATGATATATAAATGTTAATAAAGATAATTATAAGTTCATTATAATTATATAAAAAACGCTCTTTAATAACGCAATTCTCAATTATTATAAAAGTTTTTATTTGCGAATCATTTTCTTATTTGAGTTTTAAATAAGTCGAATTATAATCAAAAATGGTTAATCAAATAAAATCTTAATTAAATAAAAGAAATATATCGTTAAAAGTCTCGAAGAAGAAAATAATGATTTTGAAATTTTGATAAATTATAGTTATTTTAAAGGTTTGAAAGAAAATAACATCAATAAATATTCGCAGCTCTTTAATTTCATTAAGGTTTTAAATCTCATAATATTTTTCGACGTTAAATGCTTTATATTATTAACACTTTATGAAATAATTTTTTAAATTTTGTGTTTTATAACGCAATAAATGAAAATTTGTTAAATATTCATTATTATCATTTTAAAAAAATCGAATTTTGTTATTTTGTTTTTAATATATTATCTTCGTTAAAAGAAGTAAATTATTCATTAAAACGATAATGTTAATTTTTACATTTAAGAATATCGTTTTTTATAAACGTTATATTTTTTTTCAATTTTTTTTTTTAAGTTCACGTTATATATGCTTCTCTTTTCAAAATTAAAATAAACATTTATAAATATGCGAGATTATAATATAAGATTTACGATTAAATAATAAATTCGTCGAATGTCTAAATTTCAAAATCGAATTTTAACGTTGTTTTATAAAATTAATGCGTACATTAAGATCATTTTCGTCGACGTGTCTCGTTTAAATTTATTTAAATTATTTATACTCGAATTTAATTTTTTCATTTTTTAAAAAACATTTAAAAAAATCGTAATTCTATTCAAAATCTTTAATAAATATTTAAAAAGTTATAAAATTGATTATTGCGACATTCGACTCGTATTTAATAATTTCAAAATTATTAATTTTTTAATTGAAAATGAATTTTACGTTGAAAATAAGATTTATTATTATAAAATAAAAAAAAACGCAAAGATCGAGCTTTTTTCGTTATAACATTTATAAATTTTTTTTGCGTTCATTAATAAAGTAATGTTCATTTGAAAAGTGTAATAAAATTATTTATATATATATATTATATTCGATTTAAATCGACAATTAACGCTTTTCATCTCTCGCGATCAAATTTTTAAAGATTAATAAAATGTTTTTTTTTTGAAAAATCAATCTGATTGAATTGACTTGCAAATCATTCTGATAATTAAAATAAGTTTTTTATCGATAAAATTATAAATAATCGTTTAATGCATAATATAAAGAAAATTCTCGAAAAGAATTCAATAAAGACTCAAAAGTTCATTTAAATGACTTTAATAAATTCAATAATTTTGATAAAAATAAATAATTAATTTGAAACTATTTAATCGTTCTTTTTCGAAAAAAAATGAAATTTAAATACATTTAAAAAAGGTTATAAATTAATCGCTCATTTTGAATTAAAAGAAGAGATATATTATATATAAACGTCAAAAGTGTTTTTTGAATTATGTCGCGCACGATGAGTTTTCGAGAATATAAAAAAGAATATTTTTTTATAAATTCGTTGATATTTTATAAAAAGAAATAACGTTATTTTAGATCTTGATATGATATATTTCATAAACAAATATTAATTAATTTGATATGTTTGATTTTAAGATAATATTAATCGTTATAATTAAAATAAAAAATCTTTATGTTCAATTTGACGTCTTAACTTACGCTTTTCGATTATTTCGATAAATTTTTTAAAACTCTTTTAACATCATAAATTAAAGTTATAATGTGTGAGAAATAACGAATATTCAACGAAAATCATTATTAATTATTTATCAAGTTTGATTATTTGCGATTTATTTTCATACGCTTACGCGCGTTTGTCACATAATTAATTTCTTTTATTATTCAATAATATATCGAAGATTTTATATAATAGAAAATTCACATTTAAAAAAGAGCTTTTAAATTAATATAACGTAAATTATAATGATATTGTAAATTTTATTCTCAATATTTTTAATAATAAATCTCAAATAATAATAAATTTTTATAACAAATTTATTCAAATATTTTAATATATTCATTATTTTCAAAATGTGTGATAAATAATTATTATGAAATTTGTTATCGCGTTAAAGAATTAAGACGATGTTGCGAAAAAGGAAGTTGATGTGAAAAGCGCATCGAACGTGTAAATTACGATTTATTAATATTCGATCATATCGTGTGAAAATCGATTATAATTTTTAAAAGATTTTTAAACTTAATGAGAGATCGTGTTTTTCTCATAAATGATATATTTTAAAATTTCATAATTATTTTCTCCGCATCGGTCATTGCATTTTTTTTTAAAATTTGATAATTAATCACATGTTAAATAAGGTTATTTTCAAAACCTTGATGCGAGAACTCGAATCGTTTATAATCTTTTTAAAACTTCGTAATTCATTCGACGTACGATTTGAATATAATTATAAAAATTATTATATATCTTATAGTTTTCGTAATGTATTCGTTGATTTTAATATTTTTTTATTAAAATTAACACATACATAATGAACAAAAGACGTTATCAAAATATATATTTTTTTTATTTCATCGTAAATCAAATCGATTAATATAATAATATCTTTACGTGAGAAATTATTATTTCGCGCGTTTAACATTATAAGATAATTTATATATTAATAAATTAATAAATAAGAAAATCTTATTCAAATTAAATATTTTGCGAGCGAGAATTGATTTATGTGAATGTTTCATAATGCGTTAATTCAATTGATCTTCTTTTTCTCAAATAAAGAATGCATAAATTAATTTAAAAAATCGATAAAAGTTTTATACGAGTTTTTTTTTATTATCAATAAATAATATGTTATTCGATTCGCATTGTTACGATATTGAAAAGAAATATATTTAATTTATTTTATCGTTTATATTATTTATTATTAATGTTAAAATGCGAATTAAATTATCTTATCTTTTTTTATATCGCAATAAATTTTTATCAAAATCAAAATAATTAAAAGTCTTTTCATTATCGAATAAATGTTCTTTTTCTTTTAATATATTAAATTATTTCGAAAAAGAAATTAATTATCTTTATTTACGTCTTAATAGATTTTATTTAACGATAATAAGATATTTAATATAATTAAGTTTTAAAGATCTCGATTTGTTATGTTACGATAAATTCAAAAATTAATAATAACATTTGCGATTCAAAAGTCTTTAAAAAATGTAGATACGCATATAAATTGCGCTAAAAGGCATTATAAATCTAATTGTTGAAAGAATAATTAATTTTTAACTTTTTTCGACCTATTATCATGTTAATCACATACTTTTCTATTATATAAAAAACTGCTTTAGAGAAGCTTTAAGAGAATAATTAATTCATTCGTTACATTTCATTATTATATTTTAATAAAAAAGGGCGTATTTTAAAACGTGTTGGTTATTATGCTTATTTGTTATGTTATCGCTTTTAAAAATAATTTTTAATTAAAAAACTTTCTTAAGCGATAAAGTAAAATAATGTAACTTGATTCGCATCACGCATTTTGTGTAACGATCTCTTTTCCATTTCTTATTTTTATTATTTATCTTAATCTGCAAATGTAATAAATTATTTTGTGAAACGCGTGACGAATGGCGAAAAGATTTAACACACTTTGAAAATGTTTAACATTGCCAAATTCTCTAATGTTTCATTTTCATTATTCTTAAAATAATATTATTAACATTTCATTTCAACATCATGACTTTGAAATATAACATAATTTTCTTGATTAAGAAGATCGTCGAGGCTGATCATTACGTTTTATTAACACATTTTCTATCTTATTTCTTCGAATCTTCGTATATAAGCACGACCCTAATTTTCATATAAACGCGAAATCATTTTTATTATTTATTTTGAATTTCATATTTATTTAAAATCTTCTTTAAAGCTAAATAATGATATAAATATTAACACGATATTTTCGTTATTAAAATTACAAAAGAATAATTTATTACGATTGCATCGATAATAACGTCAACAATTAAAACTTGAATTATGTTTTTTTTATTATTTTTATTATTAATTTTCGTGATTATAATAATATATTACTTATTTTAAAGTTTTATAAAAATCATATTTCTCGTTAACGTTATTATTGATTTGATCACATTGTTATTTCAATTTTTATTAATTATTTATCAAATTATCTTAATGCAACGTGCTTTTAAACGATTTTGAATGTTTTTTATATGATATTATAAAAATGAAACGTGATTCGCGAAGACATTAATGCGTTTGCTCGTTTATATAACGTCGATCTCGTTTTTTAATATCAATTAAAATATTTATAACACATTTAATATTTTTATTATCTTTGATTTAATCGATTATTTCGTTTATATAAATAAGAAATAATGTGAATATAAACGAAAAAGATTGAATTATAAAGCATTTAAAATTTGATATTATTATTAATATCACGAATATATTATAAAGTCGCTTATTGCGAATAATAAATCTAATTTTTTAATTATAAATTTCATTTAATAATATATAAATTGATATTAATATTGAAATTTATAATAAATAAAAATTATATTATAATGTTATAAAAAGAAATTAACATTTACGCGAAAAGAATTTTAATAATAAATAAGATATAAAATATTATGAGAAAACATTAAAATATGAATTAGAAAAATAGATTTGTGTTTTATTTTCAGCGATTCTCAATACAATTATGATCATTATTTTGATATGCGATACGTTTATTAATAAAAAACATTAAAACGCTTTTTAAATTTCATTGTTTTTACTTCGTTTTCAATGATCTTAAATATTACATTTAAAAAAAAAATTTCGAAAGCGTTTCATTTGAATATAATATAATGAATATTTTTAATAAATTTTTTTTTTTTTAGCGAGACGATAATATCTTATTTTAAAATCTTTATGTTCGATTCGAATTAATTAAATTTTTTAATCTCTTAACGTATAATTTCTTATTTAATTTTTAAATTCGAAATGATTTTGCGAGAAATTTTCAATAAGATTTTAATTTTTTTTTATTTTTATATTTTATTTTATATTTTTATGAAATTTGATTATTTTATTCGAATTATGAGATTTTAAAATCAATTGAAAAATAAAAAGCGAATTGTTATCGAACTTTTTATTAAGTCGATTTGAAGATCGAATTATATAAACGTAAATCGTAATAAAGCATCGTCATAAATGAAACAAATAACGTTAAAAAAATATATTATTTTATAAGCGTATTTTTTCGTTATACATATTAAGAAGTTAGCGCTTTGTAAATCGAAATGTTATTTCATAATGCAAGTTTTTTTAATTGCGTATAATAAATCTTCGACAATATGAAAATTTAATTAATTATTATTTTAAATGTTTTTTAAATGCGTAATAACAAGATTATTAAAAAGAAGAAGAATTCTTTCATAAAAAAAATGATTTAAATTTTAAAAAGCGTGATAAATAACGTTATAATAAAATTAAATAATAATAAAATTGTTTAAGATAAATTGCGAATAAAATATAAAGCGAAAAAAAATGTTTTTTTAAAATTATGCGACAATTATGATTAAAAAGGTTAATTCGATAATAAAAAAAAACAATTAAGATTTTTGCGTGTTTTGAAAATAAAGACGTTTTTTTTTCATTCATTGCGATATTAAAAACATTAATAACGTTATATTATTAATTTAACGTAAGATATAATAAAGCATATTATTAAAGCGTTTAAACATTATGCGTATTAAAATTCAATTAATAATAATTATTTTATTAATTACTTTAAGGTTTATTTCTCTTTATGAAATTATATGAGTTTAATTTGATAAACGCGCGATAATAAACGCGTGATAAAAGCTTATTTTCTTATTATTCAATTAAAAATATATAATTGATATCATCTTCGTCTTAATGTGAATAAATATATAAAAGCATTATTTTTTTTTATTAATGATAAGTAAATTATAATATAAATGATATGCGCATATATTAATTATTTTAAATCGATTTTATTTAACGGATAAAGTAATTTTATTCATTTTTGCTTCGCCTTTTCGCTCTTTTATTATTGTTCACAAAAATGAAATCTTTATTGAATTTGATATTATTCGTTAAAAAATGATCGAATTTCGAAAATAAAGATAATTTATAATTTATTTTTTTAATATAATTCTTCAACGAAATCGAGAAGATGAATAAAAAAATATAATTATTAAAAAAATAACATTAAATTAAGACTTATAATTAAAAAAGGATGAAAAGTTTAAAAATATAAAATAAAACGCTTATTCAAATTTTCACATTTTTATTTAATAAAATCGAAAAAATGAAATAAAAAATATAAAAGTTATAAAAACGAATCTGTTAAAACGATATTCAATATCAAAAAAAGATAAATGTTTTCGAAACATAAAATAAATCTCTCATTCAGAAAATTATTAAAATGAAAAAGTTTTTGACGAAGATGTTAAAAGTCTTAAAAAAGTTTATGAATTAAATGAAAACAATGTTTAAAAATGATTTAAATTTTAAATTTGAGTTTTTTATCGAAAATTATTTTATATTATAAAAAGATTATTTCGAGCGCTTATTGAATATTTAAAAATAAATAAATAATAACGTTATCTTCGTTATTATAATTGTCGAATTAACATTTAATATTTTTAAATATATTGCGAATATTTCTTAATAGCTTAACTTTTAAAAGCTTTATATGTTATATCGTTAATTTGAAAAATAATCGATTTCGTTTTCGCTTATATAAACAACGAAGAAGGTTTATAAATAATAATAAGATTTTAAATATCAAAATCGAGAGATCGACGAATTTCGCGAGATTAAGACACTTATATATTAAAGTCAATATCTTTAATAATCACATTAATTTTATTTCGATATAATTAATGTCTCTCACATAATATCTCATTTTTTGAAACGAAATAATAAAAGTTAAAAATAAATGTGATTTTAAATCGTTTTTTTATAGAATAATTTATTATATATATATTCGTTCGCCATAGCGTTTTAAAACTTTTTGATAATTTTAAAAAATAAAGCAACGATAAATATATCCTTCGTTTTCTATCCTTTTAATATTTAAACAAATCTTTAATTATTAAATTTCAATTCAAAAATTGCTTCACGTATTTATTATTACATTTACAAAATTAATAACGAAAATTAATAACATCAACAGATCGATTGCATTAAGAAATAAAATTATTAATAATAGTAAATTCAATATTATGATCAAAATCTTGCATTATATCAACATCAATATAATAAAAGTTTATTCGATATTCGAGCTTTTAAAATAAAATTAATTTAACATTCAATACGAAGCAATTATTTCAAAGATTTTCATCGCATTAAATTTAAAACGTTAATTCTTTTCATTTTTGATATTTGATTATATTTTTTATTATTTTTCTCTTTATTATATTTTATAATTTCAAATTTAATTAAATTATCATAATTGTCGAGATTGTTTTCGAGATTTTGAATAATATTATCATTAATGTTCGAAGTTTTTTTCACGTTAATTATCTTCGTCATATTTTCTCAAATATAATTTAAAGCATTTAACATTCTCATTATATTTTCGATCGTTTATTATTTTATATTTATGTTATTATTTAAATGATTCGTTTTTTTTCATAAATGAAATATTTTGTGAATGCGAAAATTATGTTTAAATAAATAATCGATGTTATCGAGATTGTTTAAACAATTTTTTATAAGATCTCGAATTCTTAAATTGCAACAATAATCATTTTTATCATTTACATTATTGTAGCGATATCGATTTATGTAAGTTTATTTACGATTATTTTA
The DNA here is from genome assembly GCA_009733775.1 of Alectoria sarmentosa. Lineage (NCBI taxonomy): Eukaryota > Fungi > Ascomycota > Lecanoromycetes > Lecanorales > Parmeliaceae > Alectoria > Alectoria sarmentosa. Next base: position 179,517 of record WOGZ01000012.1, read on the forward strand.
TCGCTTTTATATCTTTATCTTTTCGTTATTAAGGTTGTTCGCGTTATATTATCTTTCACGCTTTGATGTTTAAATATCATAAGTCTTTTTATACGCCTTTTAATGTTATAATATTTTCGGGTTATATTGAAGTCTTTTTATTTTATGTGATACTGCGTTCGAAGGTGCGATTTTTTTTTGCTTTGATGCTTTCGCAACATTATTTTAAGGTTTCTTTATTTCGTATAACCGTCGCTATCGTTATCGCCATCGTTATCGCCATCGTTATCGCCATCGCCATCGCCATCGTTATCGCCATCGCCATCGCCATCGCCATCGTCATCGCCATCGTTATCGGAACTTTGTTATCATCTCTGAGCGCTACGGTATACCCATGGTGTTGCGTGCTACACTCACTATCTTTACGGGTATCTTTGCTGAACCCTTGACGTAGCGGGTCGTTTTACACTCGAGGGAAGAATGAAATCGGGGTTATCAATTAAGCTTAAGCTGTTGGTAGTTTGGGGAATGTTTTTTCTGCGCTGGATCTGTTGCGAGGAAGGTAATTGCCTCGCTTATATGCCGAGTGAAGCCGGTTAATGACCCGGAAAGGAGTCCCCTGATTTGACCCATCGCTGGCGGCAAATAGTCAGGAGCATGCCCACCTGCATGCCATTTCCTTATGATCTTCAATGATCTTCAGGATAGATAGGCTAGTCCGAATGGATCTTAGTTTATTTCTCACAACAGAATTTGAAGCGTTTCGAAAGGGCTTTTTTGATAGAGAATAAATACACTTAATCACAATCTTTAACGCAAATAATCATGACTGATTAATTTAGGTCTTGAATCGTGAAAAAAAGATTGAGATCAGATAATGAAATTCACGGAGTAAGACCAGATGAAGCATTTCACAAAGCAACATCAGATCAAAATTTACAAATCTCTATATTTTGATCTAGGAACAAAAAAACTCTGTCGCAGGAGCGAAATTACGAACGGTAACTTGGCCGAGTGGTTATGGCGCTAGTTTCAGGAGCTGTAAACAGTATCTACTAGTTCGAAAGAGCGAGGGTTCGAATCCCTCAGTTATCAATAGTTTTTGCCCTTTTCAGATCTTGAATCCCTGTCCTCGCAAGTGAGTGGATGATGGGATATAGGATTGTCATTTGAGATCCAAGGCTTGGCGGCAAGATGGAGGCTAGCGCGCCTATCTTTACCCCACGTTGAGGCGACCAATCGTTCTCGAATGGCCCGAACCTGAATTGCATCACGACATCATGCAATTCTTTCTAACTCTTGAGTGAGTAGCGAAGAGACATTTATACTCCAATTGTACATTATGCATTGTCCTCGCTTCATCTCCGTCTTTGGTAGCTACTGCTAAGCTGCTGGCAGCTGCCTCTTCTCTGCTTTCAGACTTAGTATCTTGCACACAATGATTGTACGGTCTCTGAGTGGTGGAAGCGCTGATGTACGATTGCTCGTCCTCTCCCTTACAACTCTATTTGCTTTCGCCTTTGCGATTGCAAATCCAGGCCAAGGGAACGCTCATTCACATGATGAAGCTGTAGCACAGCGCTCACTGGCCGGCTCGAACCCACTACTGAGCGAGAGGGGCCTGCCACACCAGCATGCATTCTCTGCCGACGACAAAGCGCAGTCCCTCGAGGGCGATTCACAGGACCTCAATACATACCCTTCAACTTACACCGCCCTCCTCAACGCCCTCGAGATAATGGAAAACCACTTCTTCGCCGTCTCCCATGGTACCTGGCCCCAAGCCATCGACTGGACCGCCGCCGTCATGGGCACTCAAGTGTCCGCAACTCTCTCCGCCATGACATCCTACGCTCAAAAGCTCGAATCCTCGTCTCCTCTCCCCGCAGACGAAGCACGCGACCACGAAAACCTAATCAACCGCTACTTCACGCAGATCACATCATTCTACTTCGGAGAGAATGCATTCGCTTTGCGCACCCAGGCCTACGATGATATGCTGTGGGTGGTCCTCGGATGGTTGGAAACTATAAAATTCATCAAGCTGCACTCCTCCCTGCACTACACCTCATCCTACGACAACAATGCAACATGGTATGCCACCCAGTTCATCCCCCAATACGCCCACCGCGCCCGCCTCTTCTATGACCTCGCCTCTCGCGGCTGGGACACCAGTCTCTGCGGTGGGGGTATGCTTTGGAACCCCTACCTCGCGCCTTACAAGAATGCCATAACGAATCAACTCTATATCGCTGCTTCGATAAGCATGTACCTGTACTTTCCTGGGGATAGCGATCCCTCACCTTTCCTTATCCATACGGGCCTACCGCCTGCGAAGGCGCATGATGTACGATACCTGGACAACGCGGTGGAAGCATATAAGTGGCTAAAAGGGAGCAACATGAGGAATAAGTACGGATTGTACGTGGATGGCTTCCACATCACCGGTTGGCAGGGTGGGAAGAACGGCAGTAATGGGACGGGGAAGTGCGACTCGAGAGATGAAAAGGTGTACACATACAATCAAGGCGTTATTCTGTCCGGATTGAAAGGTCTCTGGGAAGCTACGGGCTCAAGAGCCTATCTAGAAGACGGACATGAACTGGTACGGGACGTTATCACGGCCACCGGATGGAAAGACAGGGACACCGAGCAACAATACCGCTGGGCTGGTCTTGGAAGAGGTGGCGTGATGGAGGAACTGTGCGATTGGAGTGGATCATGCAGTCAAAACGGGCAGACATTCAAGGGGATATTTTTCCATCATTTGACGCTATTTTGCAGTCCACTGATACGTCGAGAATGGGATGAAGACGGAGAGACTTTGCTGGACGATGAGGATTCGAGACAATTACATCAGAAGAGCTGCGAAGAGTACGGAGATTGGATTCGACATAATGCGCTCGCTGCATACGTCACGAGGAATCAAGATGGCGAGTTTGGCCAATGGTGGGGTAGGTCTGCGCGACGGAGACGGCACCAAGATGAAGAGGACGAAGAGTTTGAGGGGCCGAGCACGCAAGGAACGGACTACAGGAACGAAGGTGTGCCGAAGGATGAGATATGGCAGTTGCCAGAAGACGATGTAATGTACAAAAGCGATATGGATCGGGATTTTGGGAATGCGCAAAGGAGTCGGGATGACATTTATGGGTCTGCTGACGAAGTGGGCCTGCGCGATATCAACGACAGAGGGAGAGGCAGGACGGTAGAGACGCAGAGCGCCGGTGTTGCCATCCTGAGGGCGCTGTGGAGGTTAGTGGAGGCAAGGCAGGGGGGCGAGGACAGTTGCTGAACGAATGTCTGGAAAAGATGTAAATATATATACATGTAACATCTACCGAAATACTAAATGGGATAAGTTATGTTTCAATCCACCTGCTCACTCCAAAGCCCGTCACGTAATTCTCAATCCTCTAGAGTAGAGTGAAGATGATCTATCTGTTCAAGACAAGACAGCTGTCGGCAATAGAATGAACAAACAGACAGATTGAGTCCCGTAGCTCCATCCAGCCATCCATCCATCCATCTATCTATCTATAGCCGACGAACAGAAACGTACGTACTCCAGCCCGAAATACCCACTCATCCATTCCAACAAACGCCTGCAGACATGCACCAATCGATCGATCAATTTCATGTCAATTCCTTCTCTGTAACATTCTTCCGCCCCGTCCCCCATATCATCCCATGCGTGTGCGTGGTATCTTGCGGAATAAAGAGGGAGGAGGGGTTGAGTAGATGGGATGAGAAGCATGAAGTGCGCTGAGGAGAAGAGTGGAGGGGGGAGGGTGGATGGGGGTGAAGGGAGGGAAGAGCAGGGTGGAGGGTGGAGGATGGAGGGTGAGGGTGGAGGGTGAAGGGAGGGAAGAGAATGGGAAGGGAAGGGAAGGGAAGGGAAGGGAAGGGAAGGGAAGGAAGACGGGGAGCTTTGTATGAGAAGATGTGAGAAGATGAGGGGAGGGGAGATGAGAGATGAGAGATGAGAGATGAGAGATGAGAGATGAAGGATGAGATGGGCGGGGGAAGGTGGATGATGAGAAGGAGGTTTGAAAGGGGAAGGAAGGGGGGAAGGGGAAGGGGAAGGGGAGGGGGAGAAAAAGAGGGAAAAGAGAAAAGGGGAAAAGAAAAAGGAAAATAGGGGAAAGGAAAAGAAGGGGAAAAGAGAGAAAAGAAAATGATGAATTAAAATTGAAAAGGAAACCAGACGGTGAGGAGAAAAAAAGGGAAAGAAAAGAGAGAAAAGAAGATAAAGAGAGGGGGAGAAGGGAAGGAAAGGAAAGGAAAGTTGAAGCAGTGAGACGAGAAACAAAAAGGAAGGAGTTGAAGATCGAGAGAAAAATAGGAGGTACAATTCCCGGTCTCCTAAAGCCCTATCCCAAAAAGTAAATCGAACTTGGCGTGGTGCTGCTTGATTGGCTGGAGCTTTTTGCAGTGGTAGGTGCGGAACCAGAGCCGAAACAAAGTCTGTGGTCTTGACGGTTGCTAGGGCTAGAGCCTGATCCTATCGTCTTTACACTTGATTTGGGCAGAGCTGGTGCTGGATCCTGTGGTTTTGGCACAATATTAACGACGTAGAACCGAAGCTGGAAGCCATAGTTGGGACCTTCGAAGGCGAAGAATTAGAGCTGGGGCTGGATCCTGTGATTTTAGTACTCGAAGGGGTGGAACTTGATCCCAAAGTCTTCATAGTCACTGGCGTGGAACCGGAACTGGAACTGGATGAACTTGATCCTGAAGAGCTTGATATCTTCGAGAGATCACTAGGCTGAAAGTAGAGCTTGACGGCATGAATTTGGTGCTCAACAAAGTAACCGGCTGGTTGCTGGAAGGGCTGGATAGTCTGCTTCGTAAAGCAGTTGTGGAGTGACTGCTACTGGGGTTGCTTGAGGTGAGGGACCACTTGTCGAATGACTGATAGGTTGGTTGCTGGGATCAGTGATAGAATGACTACCGCTGGGGCTACTTAAGGAACCGGTAGTAGATAGCTGATGCTGGAGGAAATCATCGTTAAATGGCTGCTGTTAGGACTGGTTGAAGAGACGACTGTAAAATTAGCTGCTGCTAAAGCTGCCTGAGGAACCAACTGAAGAATGTCTGCTGCTGGGACTACTTGAGAAACCAGTTGCAGGGTGACTACTACTTTGGCTGTTTAAGGATCCAGCTGTAGCATCGCTGCTGCTAAGACTGTTTGAGGAACCGGTTGTAGTATGGCTACTGCTGGGGCTGCTTGAGGCTCCAGTTGAAGAATGGCTGCTACCGGCCAGTGCTAGAATGAGCGGATTGGCCGCTGGAAGGAGAGCTCTTTGAGGAGCTGCTCATTTGGGATGTCTGAGAGGAAATTGTGGACTGGCCGCTCGAAGATGGGTAAGACTTTGAAGAGGCAGTAGTTAGGGTACTAGAATGAGTGGACTGACTACTTGAAGGAGGGGTGTTCGAAAGGCTAGTTGACGGAGAAGTTGAAAGAGAGGACTGGCTGCTGGATGATGACCTGGCCGAATGAGTGCTAGTTGACGAAATCGATGGTGTCGTAGACCGGCTGCTGCTTGTCGGAAAGGACGACCACGTTGGAGAAATAGAACAGGCGCTGCAGTGGGCCGTATGATTAACCGTGACAGTTTCGGTGACCTAGGCAGCACGTGGAGCTGCAGCAGCTAATCCAAAAATGGAAGGAATAATGATGGTGGAACGCATGGCGATGCGGACGCGCGAAGATTGGAGAAGTAAGAGGGCGATTGCTAGAAGGGGTCGTCGTGCTAATGGTCTAGTTTCTGGGGCAGAGACAGTCATCTGCGCGAGGAGTGAGGAGCTTAGAGGCAGTGGACTGTGTGGTAAACAAGACAGAGAAGGAACGTGGGCTCGTGGATCCCTCTCGTAGAATTTACGCACCATGCTCGACGGTTGATACTCGTGCTCATTTACCGGTCTCACAAGGCGAGTCATTAGTTGCACAGTCTGATTGGACTCGTGGACATGTTCTGGCAAAATTTAACGAGGCTAAAAACAGGAGAACGCTGCCAGGAATAAAAAGCTGTGGAGATGTGTGATTTCAGGTACCCACAAAGGCAAAGTCCCATGAAAGAACATAAGAATTTGGTGTCCATACTCCGACCAGCCACTAGAATTAAATACTCATCGAGGCAGGCCGCTGGAGATGTTGGAGTAAGGAGAATGTTAAACCTATGCAAGAAATCTTGAGGCACCTTTGAAAGCCATACAGTAGTAGGGTTAATCTCGACTGCTTCTAGACAACCCAAAGTAATCGGATGAGATCAAGAGGAAAACACAAGACATCGAGATGAACAGCACAATAAGCGAGAGTCTTTGATTCCAAACGACTTGCATCATCACCGGTGATGCTACCACCTTCTCCTTGCAAAGATAATCAAGTTTCGCAAGGCGGAAGATCTTGGGCGGAACCATCCGGATGCATTACAAAGTTTCTACGCTGAGCAGCGGTGAAGTTCAAGCGAGAAGCGACAGGCCGGAGCGGATGAGACGGGGAAAGTGATAACAACAGGTCTTTGCGCGATGGTCACAAAGCTTAAATCTACCTTCAACAACAAGACCATCTAGCATAAACGCTCATGGTTGAATTCCAGTATCAGTCTTGCTGTCAATCATGAATCTGTGGCGTCGAACCTTGCCGTTCAAGGTATGGTTGTATCAAAGAACCATTGACGCCTCACCGAAGCCAAATGTTTTGAGTGCAGAGATAAATACGCAGCGTTCATGGAATCCAAGCTGCGATTGCAGATCTTGACACGTCTAGGACGGAAGCACTTTTGCTATGCCAGCTAAAGCTGATTGCTTTGAATAGTGGTTTGCCGGGCTCGGTTGGCTGTGGCCAGTTAAAGACAGAGATCCTTGCTGAGGATATAAATCACCGGCGCTGGTCATGAGCTTTCTGGAGGCACACGCCAACGAACGTCGAATGATGACATCAAAATATGTTTTTACACTTCTGATATCTACAGCCTCAATTTCTCGGGTGATATCAGTCACGTTGCAGACCTCACAATTCTTCCAACGTCTCTGCGAAGCGAGAGATTTCAACTTCTGGGAAGCACGAGGTTGCGACTCAAAACATTGAGAGGGGGGAATTCAGCCGATTCTGAGTGAGAAGGGCACATTCTCTGGTCCAAAATCCAGGAGACACCTCTATTTCGTGAATATTTCGTTGCCGAATATGTGGCTTCGGGTACTTTGGCGAGAAAAAGCCTCTAGTTTTGCAAGCACAAAGTCTAAATTTGAGCGTAGCGACATGGCAAATTCGAATGCTACCGTGAATTGCAGCCACTCTTTGGTCCAGATCTTCCACAAACGAATGGGCTTTTATTCATGTCGTTGCCAGGTAGGTGGCTTTGTTCTCGCGATATTCACTAGGTCTCGTGCAGACTTTGTGTTCCATGGTTGACTTGTGCAGTCTTTGTAGGTGCTCAGGCATAGCATGTTTCAGCTTCGAGCAGTCGAAAGTCCATGATTAGTACTCGTGGAGGACTGGGAATCCTGACTTTCAAGTTTTGGCTTTGATGGGAATTGCTGGTTGACTCTGATGGCCTTCGCCGCCTAGCCTAGACCATTGAGGCGGGGGACGGACTTCAGCTAGAGGCTGGATGAGTACCGGCTAGCTTTTCGCATCCGCAAAGTCACCGATCGGTAAACTTTGATACGAGAAGACTGTTGAAGATCAGGGGGGGACGACGGGGACCAAGAATGATCTAATTGACCAAGCGCCTCATGGAAAGTGGAGGTTCTGAGGATGAGGCTGTTGGAGGCTTTCACGAAAAGAGTACCATCCACCTGAATTTTGTGAGCGTTGAAACAAGCCAGACAATGGAGCTGTCGGAGTGAAAATGGCGTCGGGGGAGGGCGGCCAACATGGAGTTCTCGTTCTGCGTACAACCATTGGAGATCTTCTCAGCCCTGTCAGCATCGTGGCACAATAATGTCAGTACGCCACGATTAAAAATGGAAACGGGCCCGATTTCTAGCTCTTTCATTTTCCAAGAGAGGCATCTGAGAATGGCCCACCTCTATGAACCATGACGAACTGGTGTGGAGAAATCGCAATATCCTCCCAACATCATCCCACTGCGGTTTGCAACAATGCCGGACAGCCGATAATGCAATTCTAACCGATCGAACGACTGAGTCAAGGTCCGCAAGTGTTTATGTCGGTAACCAGCACGATCTGAAATATGTGTCAACATTTCTGTCTTTCAGACTCAGGGCCGGAGCAACAAAGTCAGAGTTGCAATTGACCAGTCCTCAAACCTAGAGCAGCAGCATGCATAAATGTTAACAGACTTCCCATTGCATCTCCTTGAGTGAGGAGTCGGAGATACGGCCGGTTTGCCAGCCTGATAAGAGGTGTTGACTGATGACAGCGAATGATCGTCCGATAGCTCGTCAAGTATTTGTCAATATCAAAGATTGGGAACTGGGCCCAAGATTCAAGCTCAGCAGAGCCCGCAGGCCTCAGACTGTCAAGGCCAATAGTGGAGGTAGTCGTCTTGATGTTGTGGACTGTTACTCCGGTGGCGGGAATGAAACAAAGGAAGCCTGTTAAAGCCATTTGCCAATTAGGTAACATGCCCGAGAGTCTGGTGTCTGTGAGGGAACAGCCCTCATGTCTTCGGTCTGGGCGGTGATATGAAATGATGTAGAAAAAAGAATTAGTCTGCTGGAAGGTTTTATAACTAGTCAGTGGCTGGGAGGAGGCACGGAGAGCCTCGCGTCTTGTGGTATCTGTGCAGCACTAGAGCCTAGTATAGTTGCATAGGTTCCATAGGCCCCCAATTTCCAACCGCCAGCAGCATGGAAGAATGACGAGCGTGTGCGCTACTGGTTTTGATATATACCCCACGCGCCAATGGTCAATGTGGGGGTGAAGCGGTGAGCGGTGACAAGGGGCCAATGGTGTAAAGAAGCGGCTCTATTGGTCGTATGGTGATATGTCTCACGCTCGGACCCCAAGGGTCCAAAAGTTGAAGATGATAAATGGACATTTTGATTCCGGATTCCTTTGTGCTTGTGTGCGATTGCGACTCCGGAGAAAGCAGAAGGTGGGCAGCAGTCTTATCGAGGGCGTCGTGGCTTGCAGACGCATACTCCACAAAGCCATGTTGGATGCATACTATGCCTCCATCTGACTCTTCCATTCGCTATCCTCTGGCCCTGTCATGGAGCTGGAAGCAGTTCCTTCCATGCTTGATGACTGTTGGCATGGCTATTTGACAGGCAGAGAGGCGACGGGCGAGGCAGGCCTGAAATCTGGTTGGCGTTCCAACGCTAAACTACGTCAGGACAGCGCTATCCATCCCACCAGTCAACAAGTAGTAAGAGAAAAAATGTTCCGCCAAACTACCGGTGGCCTGTTGGTAACACACACAAAAAAGAAAAGAAAAAGAAAAGAGAAAGAACTACTACTGTTTGTAACCAACCCATAGCTACTTGCCTTATTATTTCATATCTTGGTGTCTCTAATTATAGAGCTACCTATATCAAGGCACCCCTCACCGCTCTTTCCACTCCTTCTCTTCTCTTTCTCTCACCATGCCAGATCCCATCCTCTCACATTCACCCAGAAATCGTCCAGATGCCACGGAAACCTCAGGACAGTCCGCCCATCAGCCCGCCTCCCCCTCCGAACTCGCCCGTCTTAAGATAAGATTGCATCGGTCCTTGCGCCAGTTCCCGGACTTCCCTTCTCCGGGCATCCTTTTCGAAGACATCCTACCTCTCTTTAATGACCCTACCCTCCACCAGGACCTCATCCATGCTCTCGAGCTCCACATCAAGACCAACTCCGCTGCAGGGCAAAAACCGGACATCATTGTCGGCTTAGAGGCAAGAGGTTGGCTGTTCGGCCCAACTTTAGCTCTACGCCTTGGCGCTGGATTTGTGCCTGTGAGAAAACAGGGCAAGCTGCCCGGACCTACAGAGACCGCAAGCTATGAGAAAGAGTACGGGCAAGACTTCTTCCAGATTCAGGCGGATGCTATCAAACAGGGACAGCATGTCCTCATTGTAGACGACATCATTGCTACTGGTACGCTTCCGTTCCGAAGCAAATCATTCGTTGATTGACAGATACCACAGGTGGCTCCGCTGCGGCAGCTGGATCACTGGTCAGGAGACTGGGCGGTATACTGCTGGGCTACGTTTTCGTACTCGAGCTTGATTTCCTCAAAGGCCGCGAGAAGCTCAATGCTCCCGTTTACACTTTGCTCTCAAGCCAGGAGGACAGCTCCGCAAAGACTTGAGGCCGTTCTCAATCTCTCAAAGACCTCACAATATTTGTCCGAATGGATGACATCCCATGCTATGTCCTCTGCTTGCTGGAACTATCGATGGTGGCTCCCATCGCCGCACGTTCCCATCGCGCTGCTCCGCACACATCGTCGGGCAAGTGGCCATCAAAGGGACTCGTCATCCCGGCAACCACCAAAAAAATGCCATCCAAACACGGGCGTCCACAATGTTTCTATCGCGAGTATGAGCAAGACCGTTGCGAGGTCATGAAGACCGATGTCCCTCTTTGGAAACCGACTTGGAGTTTCTTCGGATATGTCGGAACTTATCTGCTGTACTGTGTTGCGTTGCTCTGCTCGCTCAGCGCTGCCTATTGCCTTACCTCTTCGACAGGATGATGACCGGCTATAATATGCCCCTATCGGACTACAGGGCTGGAGAAGCCTGATCACGGCTCAGTAAGGGCACAGATACTCCATTGCTCAACAGCCGATTTCAGCTACCCGATGGAGCTACGTAGAGTCGTGGACTGAAGAAGGGCGTGAGCAAATACCTTCGCTTTACTCGATAACGGAGCGCTATACGTACATGGTAAGATGTGGCCCAGCGAGTTTATGGCTGTCACACCTAAAAAGATTTGTATTCATTTAAAAATAATAATGTATAATGCAATATCAACTCTTTATGAAATACTGTAGATCCCGGTTTTATCAATGCCTGCATGCACTCAAGATAGTGTTAGCGCACACCTCGCTTAAGCGAGAAAGCTCCCCAAGAATCACTTTAACCACCACCATCCCGTCTCCCCGAAAAACAGTCACCCACACCACCACCGCAACTCCATGCAGCCTCCATCCCGCCGCATCCTCACCCGATCCCACATCCCCAAACCCACCCCCCTGATCCGCCCCTGCGGGCCCCACACACCCACCAACACCCCCCTCGGTGCCAGACCCCGACACCCGAGCCTCGACCTGACCAGGCTTGCCTCGGCAATGGCAGACGCAAGAGCAAAAGCAGTCTACACGGAAGATGCCTGCCCTCGTACGCCCCCGTCCGTCCCCAATCTCTCATCCCAGTCCCCCCCAACGCAACCACTACGAATAAATCCATAATGCCAGATTAACTAATCATCGGCCCCCAACAACCACAGCCGCTGGACCCTACGTACGTACCCTTCCCAAATCCCATTCCCAACAAACCCCCTCCCTCGCGAACGCACCCTCACAACAACAACAGTCCCAAGCCATCAGCACCCCGCACGCCATCTACGTATCCGGCCAACTGCCCGCCCTGCCCGACGGGACCCTGCCCCCCAGCGGCGGCAGCATCGGGTCCAAGACGGCCCTCTGCATCGCCAACCTGTCCGCGATCCTGCAGGCGGCCGGCTCCTCGCTGGCCAAAGTGGTCAAGATGACGGTCTTCTTGACGGACATGGGGGATTTCGCGGAGATGAATGCCGAGTATGAGAAGCATTTTGGAGGAGGGGGGGGAACGCGGCCGGCGAGGAGTTGTGTGGCGGTTAGGGAGTTGCCGAAGGGGGTGGTGGTTGAGATGGAGTGTGTGGCGTTGCCGTGAAAAGGGGGCGCAGAGGGTGTGGGTCGATCGGTTGGTAGGGCTAGGGGGGAGGATGGGGGGCCGCGAAGAAGGATGTGCTACGAGGGTTTTGAGCCTTTGGATGAAATCAATCGTGAGCAGAATCCGACAAGTATGACAAAATTGGCAAAGGCAAAGTTGGCAAAGGCAGTTGCTCGCACAATTAAAAAGGCTCATCCATTAGAAGCAATCTGTTGTGTCTCAGGAGGGAGACACCCTCCTTTGCTGCTCTATGGCCAATAGAGCCAAATCCATCAACTCAGAACCCAATCCATGAACACATCAACCCATCAACAACCTCTCCCCCTTCTCTCTCTTCCCCATCCCGTCCCCTCACAGCTCCTCCACCCATCCACCTACTACTTCCCCCCACCCGCCTTATCCCCACCCTGCCCTTGTCCCTGTCCCTGTCCACCGCCCGTCCCACTCCCGCTCCCACCCGCAGCGGCATTCGCATTCCTATCGCCCGCACTCTGAGCTCTAGCCGCAAAGCCGCCCTGACTCATATCCTTGCCGCCGGTAGCCTATTATTCGCACTTCTTGTCAGCGCGGCGGTCGAAGGAGAGGGCGGATATTAATGATTGTTTTGAGCATTGAGAGGCTCAGCCAATGGCCGACGACGTACCTGTGTAGACTGGATGCGCTGGGCGTCGGATTTGGAGGTCTGGTTTGAAGGCATGGTTTTTGGGTTTTATTTGGGGGGGAATAAAACAATCTAAGATGTGTGGGATTGGTGGGTGATTTTTTGGTGAGTCTTGATGTTGACTGGAAATGAGATGAGATGTGAAGGTGGATCTTGGAGAAGGGGCAGAGGAACGCCTTTATACCTTTGGCGTTGTAGTTGGTGAAAGAGGTGTTTGTCAATCGTTTGCTGAAGCAAACTCGTGGGATGGGTCTTGTGGAAGGGAAGAGCTGATGGGCGATTGGTATGTAGCAGCTGACATTGATTAATCAGCAATTGAGCAATAGAGAGAGGGTGCTAGAAGTTGTTTGTACAATTACAAGCCATCATAGCACGATTGATCGACAAGGATTAGAAGCGTAAAACGCAAAGACGTGCTTGCTTAATGAATACATTGGTATCGTCAGAACATGAAGGCTCTAGCCACAGGGCATCAATCACCAAACCTCAAACTTTGACTCCTTGCGTATTCAATTCGCATTCTTTGATGAACGCAGCTGCTTGCTCTGGCCCATAACCTATGAACATTGGACCCGTGAAGAGCATGCGTGGTTTGTCGTCCTTGGGCTCGTCTGTCCTGTGACCAGTAGTCCTCGCCCTGTCCTCATCATGTGCATTGCGGGCTTTGGTCTGGCCGACCTTGGGTGTAGGGATCGAAGCGTTCTCGCCGAGGTTCAGCTGTGGAAATACAGCAGGGATGGAAATTCCCCAGGGCCGGTTTGGGGACTCTCCGACTCTGATCTCTTTCAGCGGTCTGTCAAAGTTCCCTTGCCTATCATCCGACCCCGAAAGATGTGTCTTGGAGTCATTAGGCATATCTACACCATCAGATACCACGTCGACACGGTGTGCCCAGCTCTCCACCTTTCTCATTGACTTCGTATCCATAGCCACATCGTTCTCTTCGTCGTCCTCTTTACTGGGCAGTAGTGGCTGGTGCTTCACACCCAATCCCTCAATCATGTTGGCCAGATTCCCATACTTCGCGTCCAGCTCTCGAATGGTTTGTGAGTCGCTTTGATGCCGCCTGACACATAATTCATGACTACGCGGTATCTCGTGCTTGTGAATTTCGAAGAACTGCGCAATTTCCTCGGGAGAGCGTTCGTCAAGCATACGTATAGGACATTTGGATATTGATCCCGAAAGTGAGGGTGGAGGGGAGTCGTGTCTACCGTAAGCATCCTTGTGAGGGACATCGACGAAATGCTCTTGAATATGTGGTGGCGTAGGTAGCGAGTCAGGTCGTTGGATAGCTGAAGAGTCGACCTTGGCAGTTTGCCGTTCGCCCAAATGAGACATCGCGGCAAACGGGCACTCGGAATTTTCTGCAATCTGCTGATCCACAGCAGGGTGGCCGTTAAAAAGTGCCTGCTTAGGAGAGTCCTCCGCGAATTCTCGGGTCTGCTCTTCATGTAACTTTTTTGCGTTGTAACGACGCCATAACGGTCCTTTCCCATGAGTGAGTATCTTCCAAGCTTCTACGCCATCTGCGATTGCCATGGCATTTTCTTGGTCTCTTGCCCCCATGAAGTTCTGTTCCTCTCCAGATTCTGAGTAAGAGCGTCGGCGCCTTGGCTCCGTGTCGCCATCCTGCTTTTCTTGAGGCCAATCTGGAGAGCCAAACATGGATAGAGGTCCGTTGGAGCGGGTCAAGTAGTGAGTCTGTAAAAGTAAAATCGAAGTTAGCTTTCGCAAATACAAGGCAAGGTAGAAAAAAAGGACGCTGTGGATGCTCAGAAATTATCGGTATATTGTCGATCACCACCACCTTAGTGACTCTAGATCTAGAGCTATTGTGTAACATCATAGCAGGATGGAGAAAGCGAGGAAAAGAGGGGAGGAAGCTACCTCTTCTCGGACGCGAGCAAGTCGCTGTTCAAGCTCTGTGTTCTTGCTTGCCAGCTCCTGGACCTGTTCCAACATTGCACCGAAACCTGTGGTCAACCTTGCTACAAGCCCAGTGTGGTCTTCTTCGTGAAAGGTATCCATGGCAGTAGATCTACACGAAGGTGTGTGAATAGTGGGATGATGAATATTCTCTTCTGGTGCTTGATGCTTGATCAGCAGATCGCAACTTTTTTAGCCAATTATCTTTGAATGTTAACGCCGAACTGCCTCGGCGCTAGCGGACGATCTCCCGATGAGCTCGGATTGGTGGAGGATTCCTTGGTCTCATTTCCATTCCAACCAACATTTTGTCTGGGTGGCATTCCATGTGCTCGAACCTTTCGAGTTCAAGGCTTCCAGCAATTGTGGGAACATGGAGTCTCTCACGGATAGGGGGCGCAATGAAAGCAACAAAGGTTTCATCGACTGCTCCGGAGCAATCTTTGCCCTGAGAACCTCACAAGGACGCCTCTCTTTTTCTTCATCTCGATCATTTCCTACCTAATCGAGTGATACGACCTCAGATGATAGTAACTACCGGCAGTTTCACTCGCAAGGTGTTTCGGACTCATTGCTCCGCTCATCAGCATTCGTCCAGCCGATTGAGATTCAGTGTCGTTCTAGCATTCTTCTTACTCTTCGGTCACGTGGAGCCGGCAGTCTGCTGTTATGAGGGAATTCAAAGGGACCAATACCACTCCGCTCAGACACCGAATGAGTCCGATTCGCACGAATGCGTCCTAGCTTATATCCACCAGCGGTCTCTTACCTCCGTATTCTGTCTTATTCTTCTTCTCCATCGTCGCCATCGTCGCCGTCGCATTGGCCACTCTTCCGACAATAACAATGCCAAATTGGTAACTCCCTCTTCCATCAGTCTTTCGCCAATCGCAATTCTAGTTGTGCTAAACCTTGAATCTGCAACCAAGGTCTCTACTCTACGACTACCTTGGGGACATATCTCTTCTCCTAATACGATCTCTGTCGGTTCGGCACATTCCACACTGGTGGCGTTGGAATGAGTTACGATTCGTTGAAACCAGCAGGACTTATGCAGGGGACCTGGGGTCTTGGTTTGAGCTCAGCGAAAGACGGAATCGGTGTCATGTGCCCTTCGATAATACAGCCGAAAGAACGGTTACCACAATTGACGGCAGGGGATATCCACCACAGAACCAGGGGACTAACGTATCGAGCGCTTGGAGACGAAAGTAATGCAACGTTTATGGCAGATAGACAAACTCCTTGCGAATGTGGCATGATCGTCATCACCATATCTTCCACATTCCCCGAAATGAAGCTCACGTGAGGTCATGCACCAAAAGCCGAGAATATCGGGAACGATGAGGCCACCGATATCTCGCTGAAGTAATGAGATACTATCAACATGCATTCAGGAATTGGGTTCGACGTCAGAATCTCCTAATAGGATACTCAGAGGGTAGCCAAGTTTCCAGATACAGAAGAGTCTGTAAACAAGGTCGTTCCATTAAGGCCAGAGCGTCTCCAAGAATCGGATATGCTGGTATGAGGTCTTGCTTCCGTCGTCTGACCGACTGCGCTCACAGGTGCCTGAGCGTAGCGCCTGGATCTGGCCATACAGCAGCGCCGAATTGTAATCATTCATGCATGCATACCAACCCCCATCGCATTTTTTCTTGCACCGTGAACTCTTGCCTGACTCCTCGGTGGTCAGTCTTTCGCATGCAGGAAGATTTCCTTTCTCGGTGTTGCGGTACACATTATGTCAGGTATAGATTTGGATGCTGCAAGTCTTTGGCTAAAGAAAAAGTCGATCAGCCCTTTTCAGACGATATTATCTTCCATCGGTTGTCCCCATGACGCTTGCACATCTCTGGGGTAAATTAAGCATTAACGTATTTGCATGCATATGCCCGCGCGGCGTTCCCCACAAACTTAGCGGTCGTTACGCAAGTGCCTTTTCTAAGTAAATGCTGTCCAGGTAGTGAAGTTGTCCAAAATGTCACTGGCTATTGTTCATCGCTCCATACGTTGATCTAATCAATTACATGACTGTTTTCCTGCAATTGCGTTCGAACTCCTGTTTATTATATGTCGAATTGAGAGCTCAAATTCGTCTGGGTGCCAAAGCCACAAGTCTGTGCGTTACGGCGGCTACATTGCGGGGATTCTGCATATGTCAGATCGTTCTATATGCCTGTACAATATGCAGCTTGTAGTGTTCAGCGCTCCGGCATTGCGGTAATTCCGTCTGGTTTAGCTCAGCGATCCATCTCCCCATATCGGCAGGAGACGTCGTTTGGCTTCTAGTGTCCTAATAAGTTCACACATTGCTCCCTTACTGGAAAACGAAATGTTTCAAACGACAATATGCTTCGATCGACGTCGCGAGATGCAGAAGAGAACTCGATCTCAACAGCCAACGCGCAACGGAGCTTCTCCACGTGCGTTAGCTGGCCACTACGAAATGTTTTGCGCGATCTACCTGTCCATTTTCCCTGATACCTCAACGGTGGTGTTGTACCAACAAAGGTCGTCACGGCATCCAGAAGTGGTGAAAGTTGCACGGCCAATTCGTGTAGCCTGTGTCGCAAGCGGATCTGCACGCACTGAACAATATTGGATGTCTGACAGCAGGCGACCCAGAATGGTCCCCTCCTAGCAATCCTCATACCCTTTATCTGTATAATCAATGGCTCCGCTGCGCATAAATTGTCAAAAACGAGAACCAAGGTCGACATATTCTTCCAGCCCGTAGAATTGTCAAAGATGCCCACAGGTGCCTCGGCGAGTTTTGTGTCCCATTGGCTGCAACATGGACACAACATCCAAAGCCAAACCCCTACCTAATAGCACCCTCCAGAGAAATGGAGACCTTCCATTCCACCCTTTCGACGTCGCGAAGCAAGCCTTTTACTTCTGGCAGTGGACTCAAATCACCAGCATCCGGAACGTCGACATTGACGAACCCCACGATCGTTCCAAAAGCCAAGAGACGTATTCCTAAGTCGGAAAATTCGAGAGGGTACAGCAGAAGCATTAAGTGGCTCATCACCTTCACCGTATCAGCGGGAGCCGCAGTCATTACTGCTGTAAAATTCTAGATGCCTTTTGTCTCCAACCGAAATCTACGACACTAACGTGCCTCCAGGGTGAAAACATCTTCTACCATAAGTTCTCAGCAGTCCAAAATCAACAAGCAAACGGGAAGGCCAACGTTCGACTAATGCATGCACCGTAGCTTCATTAAAAGACACAGCATCCAACCTCCACACTAGCCTCAACCTAGCATTCTGTCCTCTGTGGTGGTCAGCCTTTTTCGAGCACTCGGGTCGGCGCACCGTATACATCGTTTCCTTCCTTCTTTTTGTCCTGTGGAGCGTACTAGCTGCAGTCTCAGTAAACATCGGCATGCTTCTTGCCATGCATTTTCTCAGTGCCAGCGCGGCGTCGTCTTTTCAATCAGTGGGTGCAGGGACTGTGGCTGACATGTAGGAGCCCGAGGAGAGGGGTGCTATGATAGATATTTATTATTTGGGAAACCTGGGCGTAGGGTTGATAGTCAGACCCCTTGCTCGGCGGCGTACTGACGGAAACGTGGGGATGGAGGGCTTCGCAGTGGCTCCTGGCCATCTACGGAGGCGTCGTATTGTCCTTGTTCTTTTCGGTCTGCCTGAAACCTCGCCTAGACAGTCAGCCATTTCCGTCCGACTCGAAGAGTCTCGCAACAACTCACAAACCACTGGAATCTACTCAATCGAGCCTACTCCTGACGAAGTCCCAGCGAGCTTGCTGTTGTTTTCGCTCACAGTAAGATCGAGCTAGGCACCGGAAGAGATCAATCCCGAGGCATCGTACCATTCGGAGAGAGGTTGATAATAGACGTAACATCCTACGACTTGGCCTATCGTAACGTTCCGGCGCTGGAAACACAAACATAGAGCGCATCATGTTCCACTTCAAGCCAAGATTTCGTTTCCCAGCGGAGGATATAAATGATTCTATTCTCGCGCCAGCAAAGGAAGGCAGAAGGATAGACACGCCTTGGCCAACGAAGTGTGAGTTACAGTACTTCAGAGAAGTCCGAACAGCAGAGCGCTATAAGAGTCAAGCGAGGTGTTGGTATCCGAAGACTCTGTCAGAGGTTCAAAGGAAGTGTTTTGCCTTAACTAGAGGATAAATCGGTTGCCAGCAGGCAAATGGTAATCGCACTTTATCGAGAATATATTCGCCTAAGTGAGACGAGTCTTTTTTCCGGCACGGATCGGATGGACGAAGTCCTTTCTTTGTCGCAAATACTCTGGCACGCTGATGTGACGTGGGGAGTAGAGTCTTTGCAATTGCCGCGGAAGGCAAGAGCCCAGAATGGAGTAAATGCGCAATTACCACTGTGCAAGTGATATTTTCCTCTTGCGTGGACCTACCGTGACCAAGCAAACCACCATGTATTGTGACTTTCAAGGACAGCGGTAGCTATGATAGAAAATGGTTATCTTTTGAGGGGCCTAAGGCGAAATAGAATACCAGCTGGGACTCATCGATTATGAAGAGCAAATAGAGGGTAGATATTGTCTCGACCCATCGTCTGGCAGGGTGCAAAATCCAGGGCAAGGCCCTACAACATACCGCGCACCTCAGGCGCCGGACAATAGGATAGCCCGACTTTAGGTCATATCACAGACCTTTTCCAAGCTCATTGGTGTCTTTTTCGACACTGACGTAGATGAGCATATAGATCCAATTTTGCATTGGTATCGGTATTGGCGCTGGTTCTTCGTGCACTCCAGTAATGTTGACAAAGATAGACGGGTAAGTGAGTACTTGTCGAGTAAATGGCTCCATTGCTACAGAACCAAGAACGATGATTGGCGCAGTATACACCAAGAAGGATCGGCCTTCAAGGCAAGAAGCAGCTGCGCGGCCCCCAACGGTCCTCGACTCGCGAATTGGCATGGAAATCAATGAGCTTCTGATGCTCAGTCCGAAACAGAAGCCATTTCTACTGCCTGAAACATTGCATTACAGCGAGGAATACAGAAGTCTGGGTATGACTTAACGACAACATGCCTGGAGGATTAGGTGTCGGCCGATGAAAGATTTCATTTAAGAGGGGGCATTGTCACTAAGAGGATATGCCTTAGTAACGGTGGAGCAGAATGATAACGAGACGTTGACATAGATATATATTGTCGTAGTGCCATCCAGATACAGGTTTTTGGGCTATACTTATAAAGGATCATCACAATGAGTACCGTGACGGTAAAGGTCAAGATCAAGGCTGCTACCTCCAAAAGCCTGCAGTCCAACATTTTGTCTCTGTGTTGACGGCCATATGGCGCCCCCATTCCTACCGCTCTTAGTTCGTCTAAGTTTTCAGCGGAATCCTCTTCGAGCAGCCCCTCGGTGGCCCCCATTGTATCAGCGTTGCTGGCTGACATGCCCTAATCGTCTACCTGTTCATAACGTGGTCGGGATGACTGAGATCCAGGTGCGGGCTTGCTAGTGGCTGTGTTAAATGGTCGGTGGATCGGAAGCCATGTATGCGACAAGATTGTTGGTGGTTCATCCAGTCAGCCAGTCCAGGCAACGTTGACATTAGCCGAGCAGCTTGCGATAAGAATGTGGCAGTAGGTGATGAGCCGGCATGGGCCTCTTCTCTGGTAGAGCGTGTCTGGGTGAATGGGATGAAGAGCGTTGTAGTACAAATGAGTGTGTAGGACCGAGGATTGGGAGAGTAATCGGTTACAAATGAGGGTATTTTGAGAAATGCAGGGAAAGTGGGAGCTGCCCGGGTCGAGTCTGTAGAGTACATACGAGCGCTTTCAAGATCTCAGCCTTGGATGCACAGAATCTGCAGCCACACAAATGTTCTTGCAATTTCAGAAATGGTAAGGGGAAGAGAGACGAGTACTCGCAAGGCCGGCAGTTGACAGGTTGAGGACCCCAACTGATTTGTGCGATAGGACAGATGTGAGTTGAGGTTGTTTTATTGGTGTCCTCCCTCAACCAAGTGCTAGACTTCTGGGTGCAATGAGTAGAGTATGCAGGCAGTCTCAAGCAGGAGAGTTGCGTGCATCATTGGACGAGAGCAGAGGCTCTCATGATGCGAGCACGGCTGCGAGCATGCAACATAACGCGCTAACAGTGCCCGCGTGCTAAAGATAAAGTAGCTCAAGATTGAGCGAGATTTCCGTGACCAGATTGATGACTGCCTCGAGCACCTCTACTCATGCCGAGGTAAACTACTTTCACGCTTGGCTGGCAGCAACTTGTCGCATCATCGATCGTTGGAACGGAGCAATCATGTAATTGTCTCGCTCATGATACATTGTCATAACAAGAGGATCAGGTGTTTGCGTGAAGCTTGTCGTGTCTGCCTTACGAAACTTACATAAGTTACTCTGTGTTTGAAGCTAATACAGCCCTACCTTAGCCAGTAGTGAGCCTGCCCTGCCCCCTTACCAAGGCTTGGCGTTACAGCGCATCTAGAATTCGGCTAGAAGCTTCATTCGCCCCAATCTTAGCATTATGTAGTACGGAGTAATCAACCTACTTCAGGCTGGAATGTGCTTAAGTATGCGGAGGTTTGAATTGCCCGCAAGTATGAGAACTTCCCTATGCGCCATATGAGTTAATCTGAGACTCAAGGAAATTCTCTGCTGTGCGGGCAAGGCATACACACACACACGTTTTACACACACGTGATCAGTAGCCCTAGCCCTACTCAGTCCGGCATAATCTATCAGCCAATTGAACCCTATGACCAATACAAGGATCAAGGGTCGCCACTAAATTGCGGCTCCAGAATCAGCCTTGACTTCGCCATGCCCCTTCCAGACAAACATGACGGAGAAGGTCCGATGACTTTGGTCGCAAGGCTGTACATAAGCAAAAGCTCTGCTCATCGCCTATCGTAAATGAATAGGAATGGACCCTACCTGCTGTAAGAAAAAGTATCACGTATATAACGCCTATATCAACACCTTCATTACACATTCTCAACCTCTCCTCTTCTCTACCTCTTTTCTTGAATCGCAGAAGAACGTCAAACGACCAAAGAAGAAATCAATATGGTGGTCTCAAAAACTTGGGTGACGGAAAAGAATGGCCTGGCCACTCCACCCAACGACTCACCACCCCCTCCAGCCTACGCTCAGGGTGAATTCAACTTCAACGTACCCAATACTACAGCAGCTTTCTCCACTATCAATCTTGCGCCTTCCGCCAAACCCACACCTGACCTCTGTATCGCACATCTTAAGCTCCTTGAAGCTTTCCACCAGCTTCGCGAGAATGTGGCCTTTGAAGACGGTCGTTTCGGCATCAACGATGCTTTCGCCGATGTTGGCGAATCGGATCGGGAACGCGCCGAGCTATTGACCAAAATTCGCGAGAAGCGCTGGCAAGTCTATGTGACCAAGGCTTCCGAACGATTCGAACGATGGTGGACAACATGCGTTGAGCCCAATCACGAGAACAATAGACTTCTCGGCCAGAGCAAAATTCCCTTCTACTTCAAACAAAGCCCAGATGTCGGTGAGCGGTTGGTGTGGAGTAAAGACTCTTTGCCTCCTCTGGGTCAGTATCATGAAGAAGCTTATCCATGATCATGTACTGATCTCAAACACAGACGTCGTCATGGTCTGGCATGCATATATGCTTAACCCGAGAGACTTTCTTGAAGACTGCCTTCGTCAAGGAAAGATGAGATTCTGGAGAGCTGGCTTGCCCTGGACCGTCATCAACCCTTGCATCGACAACGACACCTTCGAATACCAGACCAGTGAGGCAGCCATGGAGCGCTTCGAGGATCAGACAGGGTGCAAATGGGAGAGTTTGAACGACTCTCCTATTGCCTCTATCAAGTGTCCCTCGTGCAGGCAAATACTCTATATTCCGCGGACCAGATGGGATTCGCAAAGTGCATGGATAAGATCAAGTTCACTCAAAGACGCCGAACTCCATGGCGAACTGGTAGCGGCAGGCCTTTCGGATAAGAAATTCGAAGTTCAGTGCCAGTGCGGCATCATCATCGATCATGAGTTACTGAGGACTCAAAATTTCCGCAGAGATATACAATTGCTACGTAATTTAGATGTTCCAATGCCTGGGACGATTTTAAACGATACAGGTATGTACTCCCAGCTTTCTCGCACAAAAAGGACTTCCACCACTCACAGAAATACAGGCATTCCAGAGGTGCCAGTCTCACTCAGGCTTCACCCTTCACTGTTCCCCAATCGTCTCATCGACGGACCCAGGAAATCACTATATACGACACTAGAAGCGACTACCAATCCCCGAAATCTTACCAGCAAGAAAATGACCGACGTCCGCGCCGATATCGAACTTGCTCTGAAAGACAAAAATTACGTCAAGAATACGAACAGCAGCACCAGCCACGTCCTAAAACGTGCAGAAAGAATTTCAGTTCGCCGCATGATGTCCCGCTACTGGGACAACTCCTCTCCTTTCGCTCTCGACCTCGTCGGCGCTGTCATCCGTCAAGGATCTTTCGTCGAAAAGATGCACTCGATAGACTGGATACACTCACCTACCGCCACCTCCACCATGGCTCGCCTCATCCAAAAATATACTCGCTACATTGACATCATCTCTTGTCATCCAAACCACACCGCGGTCCCTACTCTCGACGTTGATTTAGCATGGCATACGCACCAGCTTTCCCCACCTTACTACTACGCCTACACAGTGACCAAGACTACACGTTTTATCGACCATGACGATAAGATCGAAGAAACAGTCTTGTCAACCGCCTTCGAATGGACCAGCAAAACCTACCAGAAAATGTATAACGAGCTTTACTCCGATTGCACATGCTGGTATTGTGAAGCGATCCGCGAATCCCACACTTCATCGGTGAAACGGGTATTTGGAGGCAACAAAGCTATCGAATCCCAACTCGACCGCCTCCACTCTGGAAATAACGATTCAAATACATCCCCTCACATATCCGCCCATAACGCAATCAAAGCGAAAAAGGAATTGGGCCAAGAAATACGCGACGCCAACATGAAAGCCAAACTCGACCACGACTACCACAAGGCTTGCAACCATGCCCGCAAAAAGGGCCGCACGCCTCCCACTGGAGACCAACATAACGGTTCTGAGTCTGCAATGGCCTACGGCTACCCGATCTACATGCCCTATTACGCGCCCTACATGGGCGATCCCTGTGTCAACAGCGGGCTCTATGTAGCGAATCCAGGATGTGCGAACTTCGCGGTGGGTGCTGCTGGCAATTGTTGCGCGGGCGCTTGCGGGGGTGGCGTAGCTGCTGGTTCCTGCGGCGGAGGTGGTTCCGGGGGTTGTGCTGGAGGTACGGCAGGAGGAGATGGCGGTAGTAGTGGAGGTGCGGCGGGAGGATGCGGCGGGGGCGGTGGAGGTGGCTGTGGGGCCGGCTGCGGTGGGGGCGGCTGCGGTGGGGGGTGTTGATTTGGAGGATCTGCGATATAAATTTTGGGCGGTCTATAGGACGGGAGTCTGATGATGCTGCTTTGGGATCGGTACTGGATTTTGAAAAGGGTGGAGAGATGGATGACACCCGCAGTCTTTCCCTCCCTCTTCTTGAGCTTGTCACGTTTCGTATCCTTCATTCGTTATCATACCTCATCCTCATTATCCATTCTTGTCCTTGACCTCCATCCATCCACCCTCTCCCCTCATTGCCATGGACATTTCCAAAGCGATTTTCCATTTCCATGTCAGTTTTGAAGAGATGACTTGCTTTGATTACTCCGCACTATTGTCGCACAAGTCGGCGCTCATCGCCCAGTCAACCGCACTGTATTCAAGGAAATAGTGGGGTATTGAAAGACTACAAAACCACACGATCCTTTGATGTAGTGCATGAGTATATTCTGATTTCTTCTATCAATATGTATGTCCTAACTACCTTACGGAAGCAGAGAACACTGTCAAAGAGGAATACTAGTTTTTAGGCCCTTGGCCGGATTTAGGGCTCTCATTTTGCTGCTACTAGGGGAGAGAGAGAAAGAAAGAGAGAATGAGCTGGGCATGTCTTGGGTATATGTACCATTCTGATAAGAGTCGGAACGATCGAAAAAATTGGCGTATGACCACGATTTAGTGCCTCTGGCTTGGCGTTCATTGCAAAAGACGGCCAGGATTGGATTGTGAAACCGTCTGGAAGCATGTGGGCTGCAATACCTTATTATGAGGATTGCGGTTACTGTGAAGGTTACTTATTTGTTTCAAGATGATCGGCAGAGACATGCGCGATTTTTGTGTGTGTGGCGGAGTGGGTATCCATGGGAGAGTTTCCGACGAATTGCTACCTACCTTACCATTGGGGGCTCGGATCCGCTAATTATAAAGCGTGCATGCATACATCCTGCATCCTGCATGCACAGACCCTCGCAGGATTATGGGGGGCAAGAAGGGCCAATCACGCCCCTGCACGCCAAGAAGACCGCATGCTCCACATGTGAAGGTGGCAGATCAATGCAAGTGGATGGAAGTGCTCGGAGAGGTCGATTCATCCTCGGGTACGAGTCAAGCCGAAGGATGAAGGAATTCCCCAAAGGGGGACGGCCGGGGCTTGCCTGACTAGCCTTAGTGTGTCACTGACTGCATGTCAGACGCCGTTCCATTTCAAGTGTTAAGGAAAGAGGTCGGAGATGAATTGCTCAGGGATGATGGTAGTTACAATCTTTGACACTTCTGTTTTGATACCTGGGGCAACACCATCGAGAAAAGCTTCCATTTACACCTACGAAACACCCGATTCTTAAAACCCAAGAACAATTCCTTACAGATACAACCAAGCCTTCAGCAATGGCCTTCCCATCCCTCCTCTTCCACCTCTTGCTCCTCCTTCTCACCACCACTCTCCCATCCCTCACAACCGCCTCCCCTCCCAAAATCAATACAACCGCCTACCCCGCCTCCGACATCATCACCCGCGACATTTGCATCATCGGCGGTGGCTCCACTGGTACCTATAGCGCCATCCGTCTCTCGGATTCCGGGCAAAGCGTCGTCGTCGTCGAAACCAAAGACAGACTGGGCGGACACTGTGAAACCTACACCGACCCCAGCACCAACGAAACGGTCGACTATAGCGTCGTGTCCTTCCACAACATCGACATCGTCAAGAACTATTTCGCCAGATTCGACATCCCACTCACGATCGCTTTGGATGCGGCTCCGGGTCAGGTGACCAAGTACGTGGATTTCAGGACTGGGGAAATCGTCGCTGGTTATGCGCCTGCTAATGCGACGGCCGCTTTGGCGGGATACGCCGCTCAGTTGGAGAAGTATGCGTACGTGGAAGCGGGCTTTGATCTCCCGCATCCCGTGCCTGCTGATCTATTGCTTCCGTTTGGCGATTTTGTAATAAAATATGGCCTCGAGGACGCCGCGGGATTTCTGTTCGGTTTCCAACAAGGACTCGGACATCTACTGGAGCAGCTCACGCTGTACGTGTTCAAGAACTTTGGCTTGGGCGTTTTGCAGGATCTGAAAACCGGCTTCTTGACCACAGCTCGCCAGGACAACAGCGAAATCTACGAAAAGGCACTCGCACAACTCGGCCCGAACGTCCTCCTGCAAAGCCACGTCATCGCCACCGACCGCAGCGGCAACGGGGTCAAAGTTCTCGTCCAAACACCCTCCGGCTCGAAACTGATCCTCGCCAAAAAACTCCTCGTCGCCATCCCGCCCAAACTCAACAATCTCGACGGTTTCGACCTCTCCCCCAACGAAACATCCCTCTTCGCCCAATTCCTCAACAGCGCCTACTACGCCGCCCTGCTCCACCACACCGGCATCCCCCCACACATCTCCCTCACCAACACCGGCGCCAACACAACCTACCACATCCCGCCCCTCCCGGCCCTCTACAGCATCCGCCCCACACGCGTCCCCGCCCTCTACGACGTCAAATTCGGCTCCGCGTTCGCCCTAGCCGACGCGCAGGTGCAGGAACTCATTGTGGAAAGCGTGCTAAAATTGGGCACCGCGGGGACATTCAATACGACAACGCCGGAATTCGCGGCGTATGCGGACCATGCGCCGTTTGAGCTGACGGTCTCGAAAGAGGCGATTGAGGCGGGGTTTTATCGCGAGTTGTATGCGTTGCAGGGGCAGCGGCATACGTGGTATACGGGCGCGGCTTTCCACACGCAGGATTCGTCGCTGTTGTGGGAGTTTACGGAGGGGTTGATCCCTAGCATTCTGGCCTGAAAAGGAGAGAGATTGCTTGCTTGCATTGAAAAAAAAGCCGTTGGGTGTAAATAGCTTGCAAACCTAAGATAATGAAACTATTACTATCTCTTCATTCTAGCAACAATCCTCCACGCCAGCGTCTTACTGTTTCGAGAAAACCTGATCCCTTGCCCTATCCGCACCACAGCGCCTCAATTAAACCCTCCTTCACAGACCCGACCTTAACAACACCAAACCACACTTCCCACCCCAAGCACACTCATACGCACTCTCTCAATCCCACTCACCTCACCAATACCCAAACACCCTCCACATACAACTTAACTCACAGCCCGCAAGAGAACGCCCGTACAGTCACAAGTCCAGCACTTTCCCACAATCCCAATCAATCATCCCCAACCCAAACACACTCACCACATTGAACAAATCCATCCAACCCAAACACTCACCACATTGAACAAATCCATCCATCCATCCATTCATCCATCCATTAATTCCCCCACCCAAAGACCGTGCCCGATTCATTTCTCATTCTCAAAACCCACGCCATCCTCACACACACATCACTTATCTTCAAACCATACTCCTAATTATCTATCTATCCCGCACAAAGATATTACCCCCTCCGTGCTCCACGACCGAGAACTGCCGAAAGCCAGCGACTCGGCCAGCACGGGGCACAAAGCCTTGGGATGTCGCATTCATTGATTTGGTTTGGAATCTCCTTGGTTGGGAGGAGATTATGCTGTATGATAGTACGACCTCGAGGCTGAACGGGGTCACGGATTGCATGTTTTCAGAAAAAGAAGTCGCGGTATTTCACCGATATCACTGGCTAATTGGAAGGTGCTTCCTGAAGGCTTATCTAGGCCAGCCATATGTAGCATAGCTTGGTGGGAGACTACTATATCTTGCAGCAGGCTTCATAGAAAACAATCATCCTTGCTACCCACATGCAACTGTTCCATCAGATCTTGGCTGCCCGGAAACAGATTTCAGGGCTAGAAGCCTGATGATCTACAGAACCAGGCCAGCACATGAAGGCACGAACCCATATCTGCCATGCCCCTTCAGGCTCTGTATCCATCTATCCCATGCGTTCGATAACAAAACGAAACCCTCTGCACATGCTTATCCAGTTTCGTATAACTGCCGGAGATCTCCGCCTCATCCGACCGCGCCTCAACCGTCCACTTCGTCCCCGTAGCTTCCCCGATCGCATCCCACAGCTTTTGCAACGAGGCCGGATCATGCAGATACATTTTGCCATGCTTCGTTGGCGCCTTTTGAGTTTCTCGGGGGACGAGGGCGCCGATTTGGTAGCCGACTATTAGAGACTTGCGGGCTGGATTCAATAGCTTTGTTATAGCTTTCCCTACTTCGACTTGGTTATCCCAGCCCCAGAGGTGGAAGAACTGCGAGGCGTAGACGATGTCGATTTGGCCAAATAAGTTCTTGGCGTCCGATTGGGGGTCGTACATGTCGGCCGCGATGAAGTTCGTTGATGGTAGCTTCGCCATGTCGATGAAGAGGTCATATCCTAGGTCAATGAATGGCTTTTCGATATCGACCCCATAGACATTTTCGGCTGGTGCGCCATCGAATACCAGCTGGCGAAGATCTTGCGCGGATCCGCATCCTACGTCGAGGAGTTTCTGGCCTTGTTGCAGGGGTGAGAGAATCTCGGGGCAGTAGGGTTGGTCTAGGATACCGAGGGTGGGGAAATGCCAGTTTCCGATCGAGGGGTAGGGGAAGATGTTCCAGGTTTGCGTTCGCTAAGAGTCTGCCTCAAACGACGGAAACGATTCAAAACTCCCGTTGCGAGCATACCACTTCATGTAGATGCGATGCAATTTTATCTGGATGGATTGCGCTATACTGTTCTAAGATCTTCCGAGCCGGCTTATGGATCTCTGGAAGATCCTTCTTATACATTGAAACGTCGGTGTTGCGCGGGCGAATTACTACTTCATATCCTAAACCATGCGTTTATTACATTTTCATACCCCAACACCAAAAAAAGAGGTATGATTCGGTAATTCGTCATAAGTAGGGGTATGATTCGGTAATTTGCCATTGTAGTGTAGATTTTGGTGTAGAGTGTAGAGTAGAGTATGCCAGGCATGGGTACGGTCGCATGAGTATGATAGCCATGGCCAGGCATGGGTGTGGTAGCCATGAGTGTGGTAGCCATGGGTGTGGTAGCCATGGGTGTGAGTGTGGTAGCCATGGGTGTGATCGTATGCGGCCTCCCAGAATGGCTACCACACCCGTGCCTGGCCAGGGGGCTTCGAGCCACTGAGGGTTCCGGGGTACTGAGGGTTCATTTCTTCATCATCTTATGGGGGCTTAAAGCCCAAAAAGCTTGTTTTAGATAGCGTAATAATCCATCCCGGGGGTGCGAACCCCGGGCGGGAATTCACCTGGCTGGGCCTTAAATGCTTATGAAGCCCTTCGGAATGTCCAATATGACTTGTTTAATCAATCAATCAACCCATGCCTGGCCGTCGTCATCATACTCATGCGATCACATTCATGGTTACCACACCCATGCCTAGCATACTCTACTCTACACTTTACATCAAAATGACACACTATCGAATCATACCCTTACTTATGACGAATTACCGAATCATACCCCTT
Organism: Alectoria sarmentosa; assembly: GCA_009733775.1. Classification (NCBI taxonomy): domain Eukaryota; kingdom Fungi; phylum Ascomycota; class Lecanoromycetes; order Lecanorales; family Parmeliaceae; genus Alectoria; species Alectoria sarmentosa. Next base: position 208,756 of record WOGZ01000012.1, read on the forward strand.
TTTTTGATGATGGGGTATGATTCAGTAGTTTGGGGTATGAAAATGTAATAAGAGCATGGTCTGAGGTATGAAGTAGTAATTTGCCCGTGTTGCGCCAACTAGGGGTGAATTTCTTTCTTTCCGCGGCAGACGTACTGCTCGATACAGAGCTAGGACTGTTGCAGTGACAAGCAAAATGAAAAAAACGAGGCGGATAAGAAGCAAGACCAATGCTGGTGAAATCGAGACATGCGAATAGCAGGGGCCGAGGTAAGTTCCGGGCCAATCGACGAACAAATCGAGGTGTTTCATCGTTGCACATCACGCAAGCCGTGGTCAAAGACTTAATTTCTGCCCTTAAACAATATATGTCAAGCATTCGCAGAAAATCTGTCGCTTCGAAAGGAAATTTATGCGTCATCCCGGTCGCAATTTCCAAAGTGCTCTTCGCCTTGGCGACTTACGTAAGCGGCTGGATCACGTGTGACATATGCTCACGAGAAATTTGAGACTTGGCTTCATGAAGTCCTTAACAATAAGATGATAATGCGATGCGAGACCCAAATCGCACTCCCAGGCCGTGAATTTATTTGAACCATTCCATGAGACTCAAGCTCGAACAGCTACACACGTAGATTCTTCACATCTCGACTTCGAGACATCCCAAGGCTCGGAGTCGAGTTGTCTCGAGCTTGCAAAGCCAAATCTCAAGTCAATTTAGGAAAACTGCCGCTCGTACCCATACCCGTTCGACCTGCTCTCCCCTATTCGAACCGATTCCGTGCAACCCTAATCGAAATCTACCCAAGTAAAACGCAAGAGGTGTGTGTTCTCAAGGCCTACATGATGGACTCACTATTTGCTGCACCAGCTCGAAGCCTCATGCAAGTTCCAAAATTCGGATAGCAAGCTATGTTTGTGAGTCGTGAGGAGTGCCCTAGCGCTAGAAGACCGTTAGAAAAGCCGATTGAGGGCGACCTACGGTCCATACTGCTGTGCTAAGCTGGCAAATATGCAGGCAATCCTCCTGATGAATCTGGAGTTACCGTGGACCGAAAGCGCAGGAGAGAAGAAATTGACCTCTTTGACAAGGATTTAGTTAGCGCTTTATTAGCTAGACATGTAGGACAGGCAGGATCGCTTACCAAAAGAATAATGAAATCGCTAGGTCGCTTTTACATCAATGACATGGGTCTCAAAGTTGAGTGGGGAAACCTGGGGAGGAGTTCGAGGTGGTAGAGTGTGATGGTCCTGAGAGTGTAAGAATGAAGAGCCAGTTCCGCTTTTGATGTATTTGATAAAAAGCATAATGATTTTAAAGCCGTTCGCCGTTGCATTTCTTGACAGAGAACAAATCTCAAAGAATATCGATCGAAGATCAAGAACTCGTTGCGATCAACACAGCACAAATCAACAATTACACGATTAATAAAAAAATCTCAATATTATGTCTTCTTTTCTCGATTAAATAAGGAATTTTATAACACGTCAAAAACCATTGCATTGCAAAAAAGTAATAATTTTGATAAAAATAATCAACGATTCATACTTCGAGAAATTGATTTTTTATAATGCATAATCTTATATCAAAAACAAAGATATGAATTTATAAGATATTTTTATAATATAAAAAGTAAATTTTTGCTAATTAGCTAAGTGTAATGCAGACATTCCTCTCACCCCTTTATTACACATCAATGCTTCAATAATGGATTCTGGAGAGTAAATATTGTAGAGTGTATTCTACAGTGGAGTCTACAAATTAAAAGCATGTAAATTCAATTGATTTTGGCCGAGCAATAGTCTTGGGGACAACGAAGCTCGCTTGGCTGCCAACGATAAGTATCGTATTTGACTACGAATGACTGTGACGGCTATGGCTTTGGATAAATGTGGCAGTTATACTGAAAGGTCAGCTTTGCTTCCATGGCTATTATACTCAGATAGTGCGCGAGATGACAATCAGACGTCTTGGCCTAGTGGTTCAGAATGTCACATGATTCTTCGCTGGATCACCATGGTGAATAAGTTGACAAACTACCGAATTAAACCCATATGTATAGTAAAGTACTCATTTTCATATCCCAAAGGTTATGAAAATTTAAGGATACTTCTTGGAATATGAAGTAGTGATTTGCCTACCATTTGGCCAAGAAATGGAATATTGAAAGTCAAAACGTGATGATCTTAGATGGCTGTAAGAAGCCTGTTGGCAACTCAGAACGGTCTTAGGAATTAGCCAATGTCTGATCTGTGTCGGCGGACATGCGGAATGGATCCTTGACCCCGAACCGTGTTAACGGTCGCTATTCGAGCGTCTCCGGCTACTTGAGAGCCAAGGCTTAGAAAGGGTCTCCTCGAGATTCAAGACTTCCAATAGAGATTGGAGGCTTGCAGAGGTTGAAAAAGTGCTTTCCAGCCTCCTTCGGCCGTTGTCTGGCTAGCCACATGCTTTTGTGATAGAAAATAGCTCCAGGGGAGCTTTGGACATAATCAATCCATCTTTCTAAAACATCCTCAACAGTAGAGCCAGTATACTATCTCTAGTCTTTCGCCTCTTTCCGAATAACGATGTATCCATTGGGTGCCATACTTTCCTTGCTATGTCGATTTGAAGCGAGAGTTTTGTACATGAAAGCTAGTAAAATCTTTTTGCATTACGCCAATCATAGTGCTCGTTAGAAGAATTGGAAGCCTGAAGCTCGAAGCTTGAAATGGAAGGAGAAGTAGCGAGACGACAAGGGTTCCGGGATGTATCCTGCAAGGCTGCAAGACGTCAACGTGCATGAATCCCCGCGCTAGGTTATTTATAGGACTAGAGCCTCATAGCGGGGAAGAGCGCGGGGCCACGGTTTGTACCCTCGAAGCCACCCAATCTACAGCACACATGATCAAACGTTTCGCTCTATTCTCATTCAGCACAAAGACAAGTCATCTCAGAAACGAGAATGGATCCCCTGACCGCTTTCAGTCTGGCCTGCAACGTCATCCAGGTTATCGACTTCGGCACCGAGATGGTGAGCAAGTGTCGACAGCTTTACAAAGATGGCAACCTATCCCAGAACGCAGAGGTGGAAGAGATGGCCCAACAACTCACGCAGCTGCGAACCAGTCTGAATCTTCCCAACCATCAGGACCGGGATCAGGATGAGCTTCTCAAGCTCGGCGAAAAGTGCTCAGCCATCGCAAAGGATTTGATAACAGAGCTTCAGACGCTGAAAGTCGGCGGACCACACAGGAAGCGGCAAGCGATTGAGAAGACAATCAAGAGCATCTGGAAAAAGACAGCCATAGACGCTATTCAGAAGCGACTAGACGATTGCCGAAAAGTGCTTGATCATCGTGTCCTTATTGACTTGAGAAAGCGCTCCGATCTATCGTCCATTCAACAGAATGAGGGGTTTCAGAGCTTGGATCTAAAAGTACAGACCATTATCACAAGTCTTGCACAAGGGCCGAAGACTTTCAAAGAGTTGAAAGCTCTCATTCAGAATAATACCCAGTCGATCAAGGAGCATGTCACCAATGAGCTTCAACGACATCAAAGAGATCTAGCTCACAAAGAATATTGTCAGCGCTTTCTCGACAGCTTGTGGTTTCCCGAAATCCATCGACGACAAGAAACCATTCATGAAGCACACGAGAAGACGTTCCAATGGATATTTGAGTCTGAGGAATCCGGCAAGACAGTCCGTCGATGGGACAACTTTGTGCATTGGCTGGAAAAAGGCCAAAGTACTTACTGGATTAACGGTAAAGCGGGATCGGGGAAATCGACGCTGATGAATTACATATATCAGGACGCTCGAACAATGGCGTCCTTGAAAGCCTGGTCAGGGCCAAAGGAGATAGTCACGCTTGGATTTTTCTTCTGGAATGCTGGCGGGACATTGGAGAAAAGCTCCGAAGGGCTCCTGCGATCACTTGTCTATCAAATCCTGAAAAGATTCCCGAGCCTGACTCCATCAAGTCAAATTGGGTCATCTCCTTTATCGATGCAAAATGGTCCGTTGAGCTATGAGCCCATCGCAGCTTGGACAGAACGCAGACTCCAGGTGAGTAGTCCTCAAGCGACATCTTCCGGAGATAGACTCCTCTCTGCTCTTCGAAGATCAGTCTCATCGTCCGGAAGAAACGATATTGACAGCCTACAGACGACTTTTGAAAGCGTTCTTCGCCAAGTACAGGAGGTGTGTCGCATCTGCGTCTTTGTCGACGGTTTAGACGAGTTTAGCGGAGACCAGGACATGTTGATCAAGTTGATCGGGAAAGTGCAGACAGCTGACGTCAAAGTGTGCCTCTCAAGCCGACCATATCGATCCTACAGTGAAGCCTTTGGCTCATGGCCCAAGCTTCAGTTGCAAGATCTGACCGAATCAGACATCAAGATATACGTATCTAATAAGTTGGATCCCTTTGTCAAGACAAATTACAGGAAGGGTGTCTATGATATCTTTGACACTGTCGTGTACAAGGCAAAGGGTGTTTTTCTTTGGGTTGAATTGGTGGTCAAGGATCTGATCAAAGGCCTTAAGGAAGACGACACTTTAGAACAGCTGCAAGAACGGCTCGAACTTATGCCATCGGGTATCGAGGACCTATATGCACATATGCTGAGCAAGATCGACAAGGTCTATCGAACGCAAGCCGCGAAACTTTTCCAGATGGCCCTTTCAGACCTGACAAAGTCTCTCTTCACATTCGCGCTTGCACTTTTCGGACGCTTCGACAAGGTTTCCGATGTCTGCTTAAGTGATACACTATCTTGTATTAAAGAAGCTAGAAACAAGATTCCAACGATTTGCGCGGGGCTTCTTGAGGTCCATGTGTGGGGCGAACGAGTGAGAGGAGGGACCTTCAGGAGCGCGGACCCTTCTTTGTCGTTGGTCATTCAATACGACGAGTCTTCAGAATTAGCTGAGGTCAAATTGTTTCAAAATCATGCTTCTGTTGACTTCATCCATCGAACCGCCCAGGACTATTTTGAACAAAGCGAACAAGGAAAACATTTTCTGGACGCATACTCCCCACCCGCTTTCAATCCTCACATCTCACTCGTTCACGCACTCCTTACTGAAGCGAATCTGCTTGGTTTTGCAGACATTCGTACCGATGAAAGAGCTGAAGACTTCGCTGACGCTGAAGACGACACTGACTACGATTATCACAAGCAAGACAAAAGGGCAAGTGAAGCAGTTTATGTTATCATGGAGAACATTTCCGTAGCTGAGCGCCAAGCTGAAGCTGTGCAAGTCTCGCTTTGCGACGATATAGATCGTACCTTCTCGGCTATACATAATCGGCGTGGGCTGCCGACTCCTATGATTCTCCGTGAAATTATGGAGAACATCTCTGTGGCTGAGCGGCAAAACGGTACTACGCAGGTCTCCATTTGCGCTGAGTACGACGATGTTTTAGTGAACATGAATCGGCGTTCGTCGCCAAAGGCTCACTGGTCTGTCAGATGGGGCATTTGTAGCAAATTCTTTTTCACAGAAGGTTGCGAGATCAGCTGGTCGGGTTTGAGCTCACGTTCAAACTCCGCAGGTTTATTTCACTCTACCAATACCGAACCAGGGCTACTTGAAAACTCCAGAGTACTGCACACTAGACCAGTCGATTTTCTTGGCATCGCAGCGCTCTGGGGTCTGTCTCGCTATGTTGAACAAAAGCTCGGTTGCGAAGGTGAGACCGTCGCTCAAGACAGAGCAGACTACTTGCTCTGTTGTTCGATGTGGGCTTTTCATCAGGGGAACAGTGGAGTGGCTCACTCGGATCGGTTTCTAAGATCATGCAAATTTACTGCCGAGATTTTGAGGCTAGGCGGGAATTGTAATATCTACGTTGAAGACTTCTTGAACACGCTTTGGGGGGATTTCTTGACGCAAATGATGAGGCTTCTACATGATGGACGACATTTTATCAATAGAGCTTGTGCCATGGCCACGAGCGCATTTCTCGAGAACGGTGCAGACCTGAATGTGAGGATACACAGGGAAGTCGCCGTAACTTTATCGGGAGTCCGGTCTCTTGAAGGCCAAAGAGGACTGCATTCGAAGGAGGAACTAGAATTTTTCTGCATCGAGGAGAGCACCGCCTTATACGCTATTCAAGAATACTTCAGTGATATGCCAGAGTTTAAACCCCTCCAAGGACACATCCTGAACAATGTCGGCCGCTCCTCATCGAGGTGGTCGCACATTGTGCTCAACGATGCTACGCTGTACAAGATTTCAGAACCACAGAGCCATGAATTGAAAGCGGCCATTCGTGGCTATGGAGCCACTGAAGATGATGAAGACGGCTCAAAACAGAGACGCCAGGAATGGGCGCTTCAGATTGCAAGGCTTTTCAAAGAGATTCGTGGAGACCACAAAGGTCCTGACAGCCTTGACTCTGCGAATGAAGAGATCTTGCTGGACTTTGGTATAGAACAGAGGCCTCTTGTTTGGGCCCGTACATATTTTCGAATTCCAGGGTTGTGGTGGAGTTTCCCAATAAAAAGACAGATACAAACATCTATTCTAAGTGTACCTAGTTAGAATCTATAAGATCACTTCATATATTTTGTTACTAAGGACCTGTTCTCGTGAGACTCGTTTTGATCGACTCAATGTCTACCAGCGTGACTTGGGCAAATTACTACTTCATACCCCAAACCATGCGTATATTACATTTTCATACCTCAAACTACTGAATCATACCCCATCACCAAAAGAGGGGTATGATTCGGTAATTTGCCATTTTGGCGTAGAGTGTAAAGTAGAGTATGCCAGACAGGGAGCCATGAATATGATAACCATGGCCAGGCATGAGTGTGGTAGCTATGAGTGTGGTAATCATGGATGTGATAACTATGGGTGTGATAGCCATGAGTGTGATCGCATGAGTATGCTATTAGTCATGGCCAGGCATGAATATGATAGTCATGGTCAGGCATGGGTGTGGTAGCCATGAGTGTGATAATCATAGGTGTGATCGCATAAGTATGGTAGTTATAGCCAGGCATAGGTTAATTGATTGATTAATTAAACAAGCCATATTGGACATTCCGAAAGGCTTCATGGGCATTTAAGGCTCAGTCAGGTGAATTCCCGCCGGGGCTCGCACCCCCGGGATAGATTAATACGCTATCTAAATCAAGCTTTTTGGGCTTTAAGCCCCCATAAGATGATGAGGCTTCAGTACCCCAAAGCCCTTTGTAACCTCGAACCCTCAGTACCCCGGAGCTCTCATTGGCCCGAAACCCTCTGGCCAGGCATGAGTGTGGTAGCCATTCTGGGAGGCCGCATGCGACCACACCCATGGCTACCACACTCACGGCTACCACACCCATGCCTGGCCATGGCTATCATACTCATGCAACCGTACCCATGCCTGACATACTCAACTCTACACTCTACACCAAAATCTACACTACAATGGCGAACTACCGAATCATACCCCTTTTTTTGATGATGGGGTATGATTCAGTAGTTTGGGGTATGAAAATGTAATAAACGCATGGTTTGGGGTATGAAGTAGTAATTCGCCCAGCGTGACTTTGACCTTCGGAAAAGCCGGCTCGTGTCGTCTGAGAGCCTCAGAAACGTCTCCAGGACAATTCACACACCCAAACATGCCCAGTCCTTGTGCAAGCTGCGCCGTCCAAAGCGTTGAGTAGCTAGTCAACAATGGACTATACCAGCCAGACGGCCACGGATACCTTAGCAGACATCAAGATACAACCAATGGAAAAGCGTAGCAGAAGCAAAGAACCCACCGCTGCGTGCAGCCTACATCAAAGGTCTCTAACATTGAAAGATTTCCTTCGGAAGATGTTATCTAACTCCGCTGCACAGCTTCTGCAGGCAGCTTCCAACCCTCGCGCTGAGCGACTGTGTCTCTTGATTATCCAAGCATACATTGATCGGTGGTTTGAAGAAGGATGACCTCCTCTTGCTAGTATCGATTACCGAAGTCTCATCTCTTGGATCTCATAATGTGGGGTGGTGGGATTGGTGATTCTTGTGCAAAGTGGCTGATTGAACGAGCCTCGAAGAAAGAGGGCATGTCTATGTGAGATGAGCTTAGATGAGCTTGGATGAGCTGGCTAAAGTTTGGGGCCTGTGAATTTCAAGGGTCACCAGTGTCTGTTGTATTGGTTTCCTGTCACTCTTACATGACTGTTCTTATGTCCCCAGAGATGCGTCGATCCACGAGTATTGATCGTTACAATGAAATACTGCGGACCACTGGGGTCAAGCTGATCAATTTATACAATCATACAAGGCAATAGGGATGGCTGGTGTCTAAAATTAGCCTTTTTGGCACACACCTCACGCTTGGATCAATGAAACCCTCCTAGCATTATTTTGAATACGCGGAGTCTCACTCGAATGGGCAGCAAGTGTGTAGCGTTACAATGTCCTACAATCAATGGGAGCTGGAGATTACATATCAGGATGGTAAGTCACTTTCTTTCAAAGATCTCATAGAACTCTTAGCGGATCAAGTGATCGGTGGTGCCAATGCAATGAGCTTGGAGGACAGATGACTAAATATGATGAAAACCTGGGGCTTATTGGGAAGGTGTCCTCCAAGATTGAGAGAATGGGAATGAAACAAGATCCTGGACCCGCCTCCCGGATCTGCAAGAATGAGACAGCAGTATTTACATGAACGTGAGTTCGGATGGAATGCTGTTAAATTCATTGTCAAGAAAGATTGAGTTACTCCAGCACGAGTGTCACCTCTCTCCAGCAACTTTCCATACGTCGTGGATTATGAAGTCTTGTTCTGAGCTCACAAACAATGCTTTGGGCATCCTCTCAAAAGGACTATTCGATGGTTGTACTATTGGCCTACGGGAACCACACCTAGATCCCCTGCAAGCGCAGCGAACAAGACATTCATTCAAATAGAGCGACCACTCTTATTCTCGTGGGGCCGTCGAAACCAAGTAGGCGTTTGGGATGCGCTAGGCCGAGGTTCTCAAAAGGGTTCAAGGGATGCCTCTCAAGAAGAGGAGATAGGCCTGTTGGATTTTGGGGTGGCCGCCGTCGAGGACATTGGCGCGAACCTCTAAGAAATATTGGTATACAGTAAGCTTTTGGTTATCGCAATTCTATTCCGTGAAATTGATGAAAATGTATTCCATCTTCATCGGGTACATGTTTAAGGACTTTTCGGATCAGCTCTTGGTCCTTGGGCTGTCTTGTATCTCTTATATCTCACTAGAAAATCCTCCAAAAAATGATTCATCTCATGGTACTGGAACCGCGACGATGAGCTTTTTAATTTTTTTTGTAGACATATCTTCTATGCATTGGTGGACTTTCACTATTCAATCTGATGGGATGCCCTTTGTTGGATGCCAAGAAATTCGATCTTTTGCACACGCTAGATGTAGGGCTGACGGCTAGCACATGGTAGGCTTCAGCCGGTTGTCTACTTACAATACAGCAATCTTCCACTCCACGTTAATTGAACTTCTCGGCTTACGGTTTCGAGATTCCCATATACGGTAAAGGGACGCCTATAAGCCTTCAGCCTCCTGGAGTCCATTAGCATTGGTGCATCGATGATTTATAAGCTCACGGATTTACGTACAAGGAAGATCTCTCCGAGGGTCAGCCTCCAAAGTCGGTTGCTACCAGTGACCCATCTCAAAATGTCAGAGAACCCCGGCATAAGGAGCTCGCGACGAAAGTATCCTGCTACGGTTAACATTTACAGTTCACTTGCCTTGCAAGGTTCACGCTCCAGACATTTTGTCGAAACAGAGACGGTATTGAGCGTTAATCATTCTCAATTTGGCATGATCCATAGGTATCAAGTCGTCTCGTCAGCCTTTTCGTATCTTAAACCTCGGCCGACCTCCAGGGTGTCTTTTGTGCAAATGAAAACGTACTTTTGTTTCTCAGAAGCTCGTAAGGGTTAGGCTCGTCAACATGCAGACAGCTTGCAGAAGGGCCATACGTTATCCTTCTTGATTTTCCTACATGTGAGAGATCACCAAGTACTTGATTAGTTGCTGTCTTGGGTTGAACCTTTTTAAGTCATCTGCCCGAAAAAGTGTTGCAACTACAGCGTCGGGACTGCACTAAAAATGTGGCTACCCGTGAGGAGCGTATCACATCGACAAGTGTAGAGATGCTGCATATGAGGCTGTACCCTTTGTTCAATAAGTCATGCACAACGAGAACAGAAGATGTTGGGGGAGGAAGGCTAGCGTCCATGGGCTCTCAACTTCTTATGGCCACGATTCCCAGTTTTGGGGAGGCTGATCTGCGATGACTTCTATGCAACTAAAATGTTGACTCTCCCTCGCGCGAAGCACTCTCGCTGGTTCCATAGGTACTCTCATGCCTACAACACAGTCGCCACCGAGCCAGTGCCCGATGACCATGAAATGCTAGACTTCGATTTGTAAGAGATCCATTTCAGCCTTGGCATTACTAACACATTCTTGTTCAGGCTAAGTCTACCGATGCTGGATCCTGATGTTGTGTCCCTTCAGTCTTGCAGTGCACCCTTGCTTGAACTCTCCAACCCCAACGCTGCAGCAGTCAATAACGGTCCTCTCGGTAGTTTTCGTCAGGAAGAACTCCAGAAACCGAAGTACTTTCAGGGGTGGCGTATGGGTGTCACCCTTTGTGCCGTGACAACAGGGACTGTGTTGGTAATAAATGTTCTATTGACTGTATCTGCATCCATCAGATATGGCGTTCACGGTGGTTTTGGAACCATTCAAGAAGGAAGCTGCCGAATTACCAGAAATTTGAGTCTCTGGCTTCATTTAGCCATAAACATTCTCAGCACACTTCTCCTGGGTGCAAGCAACTACTGTATGCAATGCCTCGCCTCCCCAACTCGAGAGGAAATTGATATAGCGCATGGCCAACATGTCTGGCTTGACATCGGTGTCCCTAGCGTACGGAACTTGAGAAGAATCACCCCATTCCGGCTTGTCCTTTGGCTTCTTCTCGCAGCCTCCTCTCTACCACTACATCTGCTGTGGAACAGCGCCGTTTTCTCAACACTGTCATCGCAAGACTATGTAGTGGTCGCCGCTTCGCCAGATCTGTCCAAAATCGCCGGTCTCAACTGGTCTGCTCCCGTTCCCGGGATGGATGATTTTGAGGGAACCATGAATTATACTCTACAAAGTTTTCGGAACGCGGCAAGCTGGGATAAATTGGATAACGAACCATGCATTAAAGCTTACGGCCAGGGATTTGTGTCAGCTCGCGGAGATCTGCTGCTTATTTCATCCGGTATGAATGCCAGTGTGCCACTCGAAGCCGTCGCAAGTTCGAAAGATAGTCTTCAGCCATACTCCTGGATCTGCAGCGAGTCTGGTACATGCAATATCAACTCCGTCCTGGTGCAGTCTGCAAATTGGACAATAACAACCTATACTGATGCAACGTGCTTGGTCCAACACTGCTTGAGTAAACCTGTTGAAGAACGCTGTATGGTCCAATTCAGCGTTTTCATCATGATTATTGTCATATGTTGCAACTTCTTGAAGACGTCGTGTATGCTGTCAACGCTTTGGCTTCAGAAATTACAGCCCTTGGTGACCCTTGGAGATGCGATACATTCATTCCTTAAAAGTGGGGATCCGACTACTGAGAATATGTGCTTGGCTGGAAATGGCTGCTTTTCGTCGGAGGTTTGGGAGAAAGGTCCCACCGAATGGCAGGGACAGCGGTATCGTTGGTTCTCTAGTGCAAGCATAAAGCGGTGGCTGACCTGTAACGTCCTGTAAGTAATCGCAATCACACGCGCAACTTGAAGCATTAAACATTCGATGCGAATGTCATCTTCCCTCGATTGGAATTGTCATCCACTCATTTTACATACAGTTGCGTCTGTACTCTCGCAGCTGCTGGTGGCCTGCTCTCTCTCGGGCTCGTCAGTCTTATCATTCCTGCCGATTCAAGTTTCTCCTATCTATGGCAGATGGGCTATGGCGCGGTCACCTCAGAGTCGACGATCAACTGGCTCTTGACCGGATCACGGGGACTACTCCTTACAGCACTCGTTGCGAATTCTCCACAGGTCTTGCTATCTTTCCTGTTCATCACATACAATGGCCTCTTCACTTGTATGCTCCTCGCTAGCGAGTGGAATGGATACGCTCACACGCGCAAGCCTCTTCGCGTGACAAGCCCCACGGGGGTCCAACGATCGACGTACCGTTTGCAACTACCATATAAATACGGTGTTCTGTTACTCGTCATATCCGGCACATTGCACTGGCTGGTCTCTCAGAGCCTGTTTCTGGCACGAGCGGTCTCCTTCGACTCCAATGGGCAGGAAGATCCAGAAAACAACAACAAGAACTCCTTTTCAACGGTGGGTTACTCATGCATAGCCATTATTACCGTCATCATACTCGGCGCCATCGTCGTCCTCACCGGCATCCTGAACGGCTTCAGAAGATACAAACCCGGAATTCCACTTGTGGGCAGCTGCAGTGCCGCCATCAGTGCCGCATGCCATCAGCCCAAGGAGGACAATGACGCGGCCGACAAACCCCTGATGTGGGGTGTAGTGAGCACGAAGGACGGCGTCGGACATTGCTGTTTCACAAGTTTTGAAGTGACACCACCTGTCGAGGGCGAGCGCTATGGGGGCAGAGATGGATAAGACTGAAAGTCAGGACCAGTTAGGGCAAAGTGGCGAATGAGGTTTCATGACACAGCGGAAAGTGCAAAGTGGCGAATGAGGCTTTGAGACTCAGTGGAAGATGGACTTAGGCTGAGACGTTGGGACCAGTGCTCATGTATACGGATCGGCGATGGTGTGTTTGAAGAAAGGAGTCGATTCATGGCTTGTCAGCCAGGGATAGGGTCAATCTTATCATTCCTGGAATTAATACATAAACCTTCTTAGCTTCTTTGTTGCTGGAGTTGTATCTGCAGATTCTCTTAGCTTCTCGCTGCCGGAATCAATCTGTCCCCATTCTCAGCTTAACCTCGACTTGCCAAAGTCATACTTCTCTGATAAAAGCTCCCATCCCCGCCTTCTCAACTGGTCTTCGATCGCTATATCTGTAGACGGTTCAACTCGTACTTTCTTCTTTCAAATGCGCCTCTCTGTTGGAAATCATTACATTCTCTGACGTATACGGGGTTTCCCTCCCAAAAAGTTCTCTTTTCAAGGACCTGTACGTTGAAACTCCTGCTCCAGGCGCCACACAACTGCCATGAATTATACGACTTGAACCGATCAAATCGCTCTCTTTTCGCTTGAGATGAGCCACCAGAAAAGAATTAGCCGCTGAGTCTTGGATTGTATGGTTTGGAGCGCCATCATTTTCCGGCCAGAAACCTATGCCAAGGCATCATATCCAGGCATTTCAGGTTCTGCTTGGCCATGATGCACATTCTGACGCCAGAAAAGCCTTTTACAAAGATAGGTTCAGATCAATAGGGACAGTTTGAGAGTAAAACACTGTTTATGTAGCAGTACAACTGCAAATGAGCTAGATCGATCCTCAGAGAATTTCCATATCGCGAGCCAAGGGCATACTGCTGTCTCGCTAAAAGACGGACCCAAACAACCATATGGTATCATAAATGCATACATGTTTCCCGTCTTCACTCCATTCGCCAAGCTCGCCAATGCTCCGAACCAGCCGAACTCCATGCGCAATGCTTTGGACACTGAGTTTGTATTACTGCTCAGAGCGCTCAACGACTTCCGTGGCCTTTTCGGCCGTAATGTCTTCCTTCTCACGCTCGTCACGGCCTTCCTCCTTTGCAAACTCATCGTCGAGAGTGTCACCTTCGTCCATGGCATCGTCGCCTATATCCGCCACGACATGCGCGGGGACAGTCGGGTTTACAGCGGCGGGTGGCGGTGAGTCAGGTGGTGTTGCCTCCTGTGGTCCTGCTGCCGGACCAGTCCCATTAACCACCGGCTGATCCTCGTCCACCATATCAATGTCTTCGTCTTCTTCCCGGTCGCCTGAGGACAGAGAGTCTTCGCGCGGTCCATCGAGAGTCTCGGCTTCGCTTTCATCACTGTGAGGTCCTTCTGCCCCTGATGCGGTATGCGAGCCTACTCCATTCACACTACCAATACGACTGCGGTCACTTCGAGTAGATACCGCTCCATTGATGTCCTTGTCATCAGCAGCAGCGAGAGGATTCTGATAATCCATCATATTCCTTCGCCGTTTGGGAGCACTCGGCTGTTGTCGAACTCCATTTGCCTCATTCTCATCTTCGTCTTCACTGTCACTTAATTCGCCGTCTTTCTCAATGTACTTATCCCACCGACGCTTGGTATACCTTGAATCTGGATTCTCATCTTCATCGAGGTCGTCGAGTTCTGCGTCAGCGTCATCATTCATGCCTTCAGGGTCGCGTGGTACGTCGGTCATCTGAACGGAAGGCGCGAAAGTAGTGCGTTTGAGATTTTCGATGACCTGGACTTTGATTTTTTGAAGATATTCCATAGAATTGGCGTTATCCATATTCGAGGGCTTGACATCAAGCTCGTAGTCTGGTGCATAGTACTAGCAAGATACTCAGCATTCGCAAAACGATGTGGTCATTGATGCATCGACATACCTCGTAGTAATCATTAAAAGGCAGTTCGGGACCCATCTTCTGGCCAACCAACAAACCAGTCTCATATGCCCAGGTGCGCGAAACATTCCTCATGGTGTACCCTCCACCTCCAAGAACCAAGACCGGAAGATTGAAGCTCTTGACATAACTGACGCAATTCGCATGTCCAGCCATGCTGAGATTGAAGCACCCGAGGCGATCCCCCGACAAACTATCGCCTCCGCATTGCAATACAATAACCTCAGGTCGATAATGTTCCATAACATTCTTTATGACGGGCTCGAAGATGGATTTGTATGATTTATCGTCGATACCGTCTCGCAGAGGAAAATTGACCGAATAATTCTTTCCTTGCCCAACACCGATGTCGCGTAATTCTCCAGTTCCGGGGAAGAATTCGCCATACTTGTGGAACGAGACTGTCATGACTCGATCGGTGGTATAAAAGGCTTCTTCAACTCCGTCTCCGTGGTGCACGTCAATGTCTATATAGAGTACGCGCTGATTGTATCGGAGAAGCTCAAGAATACCGAGCACGATATCTGCGCCGACTTTTAGTAAAACTTCAGAGAAGAACAGATTGTTCCTACCGTTTATATAGCAGAAGCCACTGGCCTCACTCTTTTTCGCGTGATGGAGTCCACCTGCCCAGTTGACGGCAACATCGCACTTGCCGCGATTCAGTCTTGCAGCACCCTCCATACTGCCACCTGCACTGATACCGCAAAATTCGAACAAGCCGTCGAAGACTGGGCAGTCATCACCCACGTTGAAACGACCTTGCTCTTTCTGGTACGCCTCCATATTGTCTGGCGTCACTTTCTTGAGAAATTCGACATATTCGTCTGTGTGAAATTGGGTCATCTCGAGGTTGGTAGCAGGTTTTGCGCGCTGAAAGCATGTCAGTAAGCTGTGGATCTGATAAAGGAGAAATTTCGGCACAGGGCCCCAGCCGTTTTCGACAGACAGAGGGGAATGAGCGGATGGGCAGATTGCACGGCGCTGATTGACTTACATAGATCTCCATCTTCTTGTATAGACCATAGTTCATAATCAGGCTGTGAGCCATTCGAATACGGTGCGGTTTCATAGGATGCCCCGCAACGTAGGCATAGTTGCCCACGTCCGAATCGTAGAAGTATGCCACGGTCTTCTTGTCAGCGCCAGTTGGCGCCGTGAGCTGCACATCCACAGGGGCAAAAGATGTCATGATTAGCAATTTACTGGCCCTAGAATGGTTGTGTCGAGAAAGAGTTTTGGTAGTCCTCCAATAAGTAAGGCATGAAGGAGGAAGAAGGTCGAGCATTGAAAGCGAGCAGGGGACTAATGGTAGGGCTGACGGAAAGTCGGTGGTTGGTGTTTTCCAGGGACAACTTACACCTGGTGACCTAGGTCGGCGTTACTAGCGTCTTTTGCGGAGCTCTGCTTTAGTGATTAGTGAATCAGCGCGCAACGGCTTCAATTTCACCACGAACAACACATACATTCAGCATTCAAGAACGACAACTAAGAATCAAATACTATTATACAGGGGATTCCAATAATAGCCTTTGAAGAATCTTGCAATGGATCGTCTCAACAGCTTAATGCGAGGGAGCATGATGGGTGGAGGTTCAGCGCCTCCAGGTGCCGTTAGTGAGCCCAAGTCTGAGAGGACTCCCAGCATCATGCTGGAAATATTTTAGAGGCATACAAGAGGTTGAGAACAGCATGCTGACCTTCTCTTGCCATAGGACTCCAATCTGGTCGACAACTCCGAGACAGTTTATATATCCTCCCTAGCGCTCCTCAAAATGTTAAGGCACGGCCGAGCCGGTGTACCTATGGAAGTCATGGGACTGATGTTGGGCGAATTCGTGGATGACTACACCGTGCGCGTTGTCGATGTGTTTGCTATGCCACAAAGTGGTACAGGAGTTAGCGTTGAGGCTGTGGACCCTGTCTTTCAGACTAAGATGATGGACATGCTGCGGCAAACCGGAAGGCATGCATAATGTTGCGATATTCCAAGATCTTCCAAGCTGACCAGAACACAGACCAGAGACTGTCGTAGGATGGTACCACTCACATCCTGGATTTGGCTGCTGGCTATCTTCGGTCGACATCAACACGCAACAGTCTTTCGAACAGCTTACCCCAAGGGCCGTGGCCGTGGTTGTTGATCCCATACAATCAGTCAAAGGCAAGGTTGTCATTGATGCTTTCCGATTAATCAACCCCCAGACCCTCATGATGGGTCACGAGCCTCGGCAAACAACATCCAATCTCGGCCACCTGAACAAGCCCTCAATACAAGCCCTCATTCATGGTCTCAATAGGCACTACTATAGTATAGGCATCAACTACAGAAAAACAGGTCTGGAAGAAAATATGTTGATGAATTTGCACAAGCACGTCTGGACAGAAGCTTTACAAATGGACGACTTCAGTGAAGAGGGTGGGAAAAACCAGGACAAGCTGAAGAGGCTCGTCGGCCTGGCAGAGGGCTACGAGAAGCGTGTGAAAGAAGAGACGGAGCTTACGAAGGATCAGCTGAAGACGAGATATGTCGGGAAAGTTGATCCTAAGAAGCGTATGTCAACTTCGCCTTTGCCAGTGCGGCTGCAATACTAACGTTGTCTGTAGATCTGGAAGACGTTGGTCAGCAACTGATCGAAGACAACATCGTGTCAGTATCAAGGCAAATGATCGACAAAGAAGCTTCGGTAGCAAAGACGAATGGAGCGAACGGTCATCAAGATGGTCACCAGAACGGGAATATGGATGTGGACGAGGAGCTATGAGGCAGCGTCTCCCGCACTTCAAATGTCACAAATTCACATCATAGACAGCGACAGCGCATAAACCATTGTACATAGCATAGCGTCATCTTCAATCAATCCAATTCTACGGGGTAATCAAGTCTTCTCCGTGCTCTACAAATTGAGATATCATGGTTCTCATCATCTTCTTTTTTCCCGCCAACCTCTAGAACGCTCACTCCAGCATTTCTCGCTACTTCAAGCAACCCCCTCACAAGCGGACCCTCTCGTTTCACAGACGGCCATCCATCCAATTCAACCTGTGTGACGGACGGAAGACGCTGCAGGACATCCTTAAGAAGACTCCCCGAAAAGTCCGTGAAGAAGTCCCTATCAATCCTAAACCCATCGAATATCTCATGGCTCGGATCGCACTCCACAAAGACCTTCACAGTCCTCACCGCCTCCATTTCTTCCAGCCCAAGCCGATCATCCACCCGCCATGACCGAGGCGGATTGCTCCAACCAGGCCCAAGCCTCAACTCCAAAGATACCAAAGCTTCACGATATCGCATCGGCAATCTCGCAACCAGAGGCCGCACTTTATGCCCGAAGAAGTGGTGATTCGTGGGGAAGATGCGGAAGGCGTGGCCGCCGTAATACGCGCGGTAGGACTCGTCGTGCAGACGGTGGGATGTGAGGAAGACGTTGATGCGGTGACGAGCGGCGAAGTTGTTTTTCTTGTCGAGGTCCACGATTTGGCCCGTCACGAGGACGAAGGTTAGGATCTTGATGCGGAGTTCGTAGGGAAGGTCGAAGAAGCGGAAGGGTTGGCAGGGGTGGGACGGAGAGGTATTGTTCATGTCAGCCATAAGATGGGAGAGCGGTGTTTTTGTCTTTGCCAACTCGACACCTCGACTACTCTGGGTTATGCCCTATTTGCCCCTCAACGCTAGGGACTTTAGCGCTGATCTTCGGCAGGGAAAGTGTGAAGAGGCATGAGAGGATGGCTCGATGGCGTTAGGTACTGAGGTGACCTTAGCGCCGGTCAGCGGTAACATTGAATGTGTTACCTAAGTTAACGGCCTTCAGAATTATGGTCGAGAAATAATTGGAGACTTGATATCACAATTGAACAGATGTACGGAGGTCTGCACCAAAAGTCCTGGACAGCGCTAGTGGCAGCCCTAGCGCTGATCTCGGAAAGCAGCCCTGAGATGGGCCCTAGAATAATCAAGTTCTCGAAG
The DNA here is from genome assembly GCA_009733775.1 of Alectoria sarmentosa. Lineage (NCBI taxonomy): Eukaryota > Fungi > Ascomycota > Lecanoromycetes > Lecanorales > Parmeliaceae > Alectoria > Alectoria sarmentosa. The sequence goes on from WOGZ01000012.1 coordinate 227,293, forward strand.
CAGCTTCAAGCGCATTGTCCAGGCAACTCTTCAGGTGGGGCGTTATCCGAGATCTTAACGAAGAGGTCTTGGCCTCCAGGACTTTTGGTGCAGACCTCCGAACGCCCTGGTCATTGCAGCTTCTGAGCTCAGTGGACTCACGACAAATACATTTAAACCGTGCACGAGGATAATGTTGCAAAATTACCTTTCTATCAACCTTGGGAATGTCCCACGTACATCTCTGAACGAATCTCTAGCGCGGGATGTTTCCAAAACATTTGGCTATGAGGCTGCAGATATGGCCCTCAAATTGCCTTGTACCTCACATATGGATCCATTCACGAACGCGCCCTTCCAACGTATGGCAAAATCAGTTTTAGCATGTCAACCTTTGGCTTCGCCCGTTGTCAGATCAAAGAAGATGGTTCGCGAAGAGACTTGGCAACGATCCAGCAGTTCCAGCAATATATATGTTTGACCTGCAACGCATATGAAACAAGACGCCATTTCTGAAAAGCATTTTCTTTCAAGCGGGAAGCCACACCGCCCTTTCATTCTTAAAAGATTGCCCATGCTTACGAAGCATGCCCACCCACATGTGTATATTGAGCGGCATATCCTCCATCAGCTTTCTCAAGCTCTTGACGCTAATTGCTTCAATGGGTTGCAGCTAAAAACTTACTAGAACGACAATGACGTCTCTGTGGGTCCCAGACATTCTCCGAAGCTCGTACAACCTTCGAATCGCCCCTCACAGACATGTGTTTGAACTTCCGGATGTCGACGTTCTGTATGGCGTTTGTTCCACGGTGACAGGCTTGCAATCCAGTCAAGTAGCTACTGTCATTTGCCCTGCTTCGGATCAGGGCCGTGACTTTGCTGTACGAAGCTGTCCCGAGAGTCCCTACAGTTCAACCAAAAAGTACGGCATAGAAACCATGAAAACTGTAAGAGCAATGTTTCTATTGCTCGCACTTCATCAAATCGTGGCTCTCACGCTGTCTCCTCAACAAACAGTACAGACTGGGACCACAGCATCTCCACCTGGAGCTCTACATTTGGGTTCAGTAGAGTCGCCAACGCGATTACCAAGCGGTACCCCAGACTACACATGGCCTAGGATCACAGTTTATTCCTGCAATAATCTGCGGCAGAATCTCTCCGTTGCATAAGAGTCGTTAGGCATTGAGCGACAGACTTGCGATACGATAGATCCTAGTCAGTATGTTTTCACTCTTAGTTTCGAAAGAGGTGAATCTGCACCACAGCAGTCCGATGCGCTCCACACGATCATCGGCATATGGCAGTTGTTCAATTCGATCTAGGCCGCGATATAGAACGCCAACGTCACTATGAGCAAGAGCCCCTAGTTTTACACATTACGATGGTCAGACTCAATTTTACTTGAGAGCATATCTCACGGATTCCATTCAATTCAATTGAGCAAGTCTTGGACGGGGGACTCTGATGGTTCTTGAGTATTCGTACCTACGGACCAGCCGTGAATGAACACTTGATAGGAGTCGCCGCGTGAACAAACGAAATAATTTTAGAGAATGGACCTGTATGAGGTCTGACCTAATTTCTGAACGCCATCAATGGGGGTGCAGTCAAGCCACCTTTGACGTTGACGGCATTACTACCTCGAGGCAGCTGAGGTAGAATTTCGGATACCCATCCAATGACCTGCGGAGCTTGGAAAGCAATTCGAAGTCCACCGTCCTTCACGTCCATCTTCTGCGATGCAGCCTTATTGTCCGTCTTGGCCGTGGCTCTGGTGTAGACGCATTAGCAGGTAACCTAAGGAATAGTCCATTCAGACTCACCCTCCTTTCAAGCCCCACGGTCCGTAGCTAGCCTGTATGGAACTGTCGGTAGATAGAGCAGACATCATTTCTACACTGTTCTGTGTAGTACTCTTGAACTATTCGACCCTGTCAGCCTTACTCTACCACCTATGTGACCTTTCGGCACTTACCTCGAGCACTGTATCGGCAGCGACAATGAAAGCTGTCGGGTATGCAGGGAATTTGCCATAGTCGGTCCGCTTTTCAGCCCCAATTTCAGGATCTTTGTTGACCCAAGTTTTGATTTGTTCGGCGCCAGGGCTAAGCTTGGAATCATCAGAGATGTCAATGTCGAAATCTTGAAACAAGTCTCCGTGCAACCAGGGCCGTTTGATATTGACCACAATAGCCGAAAAGGACCCTTCAACTCTGCATGAAGCCATCGCACTTTCAACCTTCTTGCTGGACGACGAGAAGCTCGTACTGGCCTTGACGCTTGCCCACCAATTGCCCACTTCCAAGCTCGCTGATCCAGAAATGGTCGACTCCTGTGTGGATGAGCTGCTGGACTTCGACCCGACAGAGAAAGCCACCTTGGTCCACACATCGGCGCTCTCTTCTGTGGATGCTGTAGCGGCAGACTCGGGCTTTTCGGCAGTGTCGCCGCTTGTGCGAATGAGCGCTTTATTATCAGTCACACCGATGATAGTGCTAGGAGCATCGCCGAGTCCTGCAGTGGTCGAAAACAGCTGTGCCTGTGTAGTGCTGATGTCACTCTCCAAGGATTTCAAATGCCCCGATATCGCAATTTCCATAGTCGAGATGCCTCCAGCCTCAAGGCTTGAGACTGAGTCCTTTGTTCCAATTGCCTGAAGTGCATTTTTAGCTGTCAGCCATCGCTCCTTCGCAACCTCAATATTGTTTTTGGCATTCTTGACTCTGGCAGTACTCTCTGATTTAGCAGGGCTGTTTATCTTAACAGCATTATCTGCCTCAGCAGCTTTGCGCTCTTCTATCTCATATTTGTAGATGTCCTCCAATGCCAACTTGAGTTCAAGCTCTTGTTCTTGGCGTATTGATCCCACACTTTCCAACTTTACAGCCTCTTCTTGAGCTCGTGCAAGCTTTTTGTCCGCTTCGTCCAACTTGACTTTGGCGTCGCTTTTGGCGTCTCCTTCGGCTGCGCCAGAGTACGTGGTATCAGCAGCATCTCTCTCTGAATTCGTTTTAGCCACATTCTTCAACGCATCAACAAGAGCCTTCTTTGATGTTTTGGCACGCTCTAGGTATTTTAATTGCTTTGTGTCGCTGCCTTGGTCCTTTTTCTCCTCGTTGTAAGCTGTCTCCACCTTTTCCAAGGCTGCTTCAGCGTCAGCCAACGTGGTTTGTGGCTGCCGTGATTTGCTTCGACTAGCGAGTTGCTGCATCAAGATAATTTGTAAGCAAGTTTTGGTGGTATTTCTCGCGTGTGCTAACAGCATACCTCATTATAAACTTCGTACGCCTGCTTCATACGCTTCAGGCTTTCCAAACGCAACTGCAGATGTGCTGGATTGGTAGGATTGCGAGTTTTCCATGCAATTGCTTTCTCCCTACAAAGCTGGGCCCTACATGGAAACTCCCCATTAGTCCAGACAACGAACAGGGCTTGGTGTATTGACAACTCACCAATGACTTGGCTCGAGGGTGACTTTGGCCCAATCCGTGCCATCGATGGCAGTGAGCAAAGCATCTCGCGTGGCTTCCTAGAACAGAACGATCAGAAAATTTGGAAGAGGAGAGTTATAGGTGTAGCTCACCCTGCCTTTTTCAATCCTTGCCATAATAGAATCATGATCGACGGCAGCTGTGGCTGTTAGCAAGAGGTAGTGGCAAGTACCGCGATGGATGATTGCGCGACTGACAGAAGCAATATTCGACGCGGTATTTGTCACCATTGACCACCCAGTCCATCCAACGGGCATGCAACTCGCCTTGTACCTTGGGTACACATTTGTCAGCCCTGTCGATATTTTTCATTTGGGTCAGTGGGTCAATACTCGTTTGATGTCCTTCTGTCTAGCACTAAAGTTGGCGGCGGATTGTTGAGCGTCACCTCCTAGCTCTCTCGCCTCTACCATCCTCGGTGTCAAAGTTCTGTGCGAGTCAAACATTGCATATTTATGACTCACCCAAGGCTTCGCTGCGTACGGCGTCCCATTTTCCACGTGCTTCAGACCATGCAATCTGCTTCTCTACGTATCGGTCGACGACAGTACCTGATACGCCAGCTACTTCCAAAGTACTCTTGGCACCGAGGAGTCGTGAACCCAATATGTCAGACTTTGGTGTAAGAATAGTTTCTTTCGAGCGAAGGAACTTCATTGCCTGACTGTATGTACTTGAGCCGTCGCCGGAAAGATCTGAGTTGATGTTGAATGAGCTGATGTCAGTTTTGCGTGGGATCAGCATGTCAAGGGCAGTCATGTAACTTCTTGTAACGCTTTTGCCGGTGGGCCCAAGCTGCCGTGGTCTTTCAGCAAGAATGCTTTTGTCATCATTCAAGAAAGAGGTGCATACGAACCATTACTCTATCCAGTGGAATCATAGAATCTACCAATATCGCTTCGTTGCATTGGATCATGTTGCGAATATCAGCCGTGGCTCTTTCTCCTCTGGGTAAATAGCTATATTACATCAATTGTTGTTGCGCAAGAGATTGAGGTAAAAGCACCTACCTGCCGCCAAGCCTAGTATCAATGATTGTCCCGGGTATCTGAATGGTGATATATTGTTCGTAAGCGCAAGGAAAGCAAGCCAGTACGGCTTCACGCAGCTGCGTGTTGATTTTGGCAAGCAGCTCGAGACTTTGATCGCGGTCCGACATGATGAATAAATGTTGAGGCGCTCTTGTGATCTCTTGACTGATGTTGAGCCAGGGGTACAATGGAGGCGACGGAAACAGGCAAGGAGGCCACTTTTTGTTGTAAGAAACTCAGAGGATCTTCTTGAAGCTCGAGGAAGAGTGCAACTTGGATGAACAGAATTCCTGCAATGATAGTCTTTTATGATCGACTAGACCGCTGAGCATGCGTCAAGCAAACGCCATATCCAGTCCTCTATATTGGTCTAGAATGCCTCCGACAAGTTCCATTTCGCTAGAGATTCAGACCGTGCGCTGTGTGGCAAAGATGACCGTTCCTCTTGACGACGAATTGCCATTTCTGGACGTTGATGAAATGAAGAATCCTCATCCCCGCATACTGAGCACCAATTGGGATCCAAGAAAGTCCGCTCAAGATGGTGTCTACCCAGAAGGGGTAATACCGTTTCCACAGCCTTTTCCCAAAGTCGGTCATCAGCTTCGACTCTTCATTATTTCGCCAAATTTTCAATAGTGTTCCAGAGCTCATATGGCCAAGTTTTTTGAGGGAGCCACTATTGAGGATGTGGATCTAACGACATGTGACGAAAATTCTTTTCGGCGCCTAGAAGCTGCATATGCCAGCCATATACCTCAGTATCACGGCGAAACCGCACGCCCATAAGTCCTGGGATCCAGAGTTCACGCTAATTCATATGAAGATTTGTCGATGGTGGCGAGAAAATGGCGCTCGTTCATCACAGCTGACCCTCACACAAGAAAAAGGGCCGAGAAAGTCAGCTAGTAGGGAATGTAGAGAACGAGTTGATCGTTTCTGCCAACGCTCGACCTATACGGAAAAGTAAACTTCCAACCAATCTTCTCTCGACCACCTCGAATTGCCAAGATCAGCTCGATTTGTAACCAGCTGGTATCACACGCTCACATCCTAGGACAAACCAACAACTGACCATCCTGACCTAATTTGGATATTGTCTCTTGTCCGTGTGACAACCTGTTCATCGGAAAGCTGAGCTGATGAAACTGGTGGAAATTTTAGTCTCCTTCCTTCCTAATCTGTATCTGAAGCTGCAAACACCATGCTTTTGCAGTATCTAGGAGAAACTTCCTGAGCGCAAATGAACAGCGAGATTTGAAGGCAGGTCAAGGCTAACAAAGATATATCTTCGGGACGAGATGTCATGGAAGAAAAGCAAAGACGCATCAATCGCATTTGATTAGCCTGAGTTGTAACGACTGTCTGCAGTCTCGTGGTCCATTAGTTTAGATACCCAAACTGCCTTCCCCCATTATCCTCAAGAAAGGCACAAAGAATTCCTTCCTCCCTTCCTTCTCCCATTATCCTCACGAAAGGCACAAAGAATTCCTTCCTCCCTTCCTCCCTTCCTTCCCCTTACTTCTGAGGGATAAAAGCAATGTCCGAAACCAAGTTCCTAAGCTTGTCAAGGGCCTCTTGAGCAGCTCTCACTGCTTTTCCAATCTCTGTATATTTCTCAGCGTCGATAGTCAGATTGCGACCCACAGGCTGGAAACCACTTTGCAAAAAGCCTGGAGCAGCTATTGGCTGGAATCCTTGATTCCCAAAGCCCTTGAAGCCGTCGTCGTTGGTGGCATTGAAACCGCTATGAGTGAGTCCCACGGAGGTGGCTTGATCCACCGGCTGAAATCCTTGGTTGTTGAACTCAGGCTTCTGGGAGTCTTCTGTCTTGGAATCGGTGGGCGGGATGGAGCTGGGTCGATCTGACATGGTGGTTGAGAAAGATTGGTTTGGAGGATGATGATGATAAGTCGAATTCTGGAGGGTTTGCTTTTCGGTGGAAATGGGACTTGGGTTGGGGTTCCGTTTGCTGATATATATGCGTAGAATCCGATCTTGGCATATCAAGGACACATCGTGATTTTATATCGCGCTCAGAGTTAGATGATGGGGAGATCATAGCTTCACTAACGCCCATGACCCGCTGTACTGACTATACCCTCTTTCAAGCGATTGCGCCTGGTCATCACCACATCGGATCACGATCTCTCCATTCATCTTCCCAAAACAGCAGAAATTTAGCGACAGATGCAGAATTCGGAGTTCCAAGAAGTTGCGTTGACCCCACAGTTTTCTCAAACAGCCACAATCACCTCATTCCATACGAATGCGACGGCATCTCGGATTACCTAGACCTAGCAGAGCACGATTAAGCCATGGTGTGTCAATCAACCTAGAGAAGGAAATTGTGGTGTGACTTGGTGAAAGTCGCCTTCGAACCGTTCGGGATTCTAGATCTGATTTGATGAAGTTCATGTGATGAGCCTGACTCGGGCGCCTCCAGTAAAGCCTGAATTGCAATTACATCTATTATGGAGTGCTCTCCGCAAGTGCGTCATAGGAATACGCCTAGAAAAAAAAGCTTCTAGCGTTGAGACGTTGCTAGCTGCTCCCAACTAGGTGAGGTTTTCGCCAGAGAGAGGCCATAGGTCGTCATTACGATATTCAGAGATTCGCTTAGCCTGGAGAGTGACACCATATGATGACCCAGGCTTGAACAAGTAAGACGATTATCTTCGAGATGACTTGCAAGTTGCTGATTTCTAAATAAGCTTGACGTTCTCAGCCGCCTGTCCGATCGTCCTTCAGCCAGCCACATTTCAGCGCTGTGGCTGCCGTCACCCAATTGGGATCCCTGACGATGCAAAGGTTTCCTGGTAGCTGGCAAGTAAAGGACATGATCTGCCAAGAGACATTTTAGACCGAGATCCATTCTCATCACAGTCACACTTCCCATTTTTGATGTTCAGCTGACCTGAATTTTGCATTACCCGCAGCCACAGAATGCTATTCGAAATTTGACGGCGATCTTCATCCAACAGAGGTGAGGAGGACATGCATATGGATGTGATGGATGCATGCTCTGTCACGTTCGGCTCATTCTGTTCCAAAAAGACTCGCTATTTTGCTTCAATCCTGAAAATGAGGCGCTCGCCCTACTCATCTCCTCTTTATTAGGGCAGAATTTCAGCTGGTGAAGACACAAGCCATCGTTGCTCTAGACCTCACCTTCATGCTAGCGAAACGATTTTCGACCGGCTGACACCCTTCGTTCGTAGCAAATTTCCTAAAAGAGCCTGCTCTGGCATATTAGATTAGAGAACTATGTATACATATGCACGATGGGGCCAAAAGGAGAAGCGCGTGACTCGTGCCTACCAGAACTAGCTATGCATGCCGACGGTCAACTCGCCTTTCTTGGACATATCCCGCGATGCTGGGTAATCGTAGGCCTTCGAAGCGCAACTAAGCAGTTTGATAATCTGCCAATATTTACGATAGCCTTGATTGCTCTCCGGAACAAGGGTAAATGGAATGGTCTCGACTTCTCCATCCCTTCTATTCCTGGTTCTGTATTCTCAATGGTCGCTCTAGACTTCCTCGGTTGTCTAGATTTATATTATTGAATACTGATCTAAAGTCCAGACCATCTTTGATAAATGATAAGAGCTGTGAAGCTCCCAGTCAATTCAACTTACTCGACGTGTACCTCTCTCTTCTCCTCTCAACAACTTCATGATGGCTAATCCTTGGAACAATCTCGATGTCATCATGCAAAACGAGGACTATACGAACGCAATTTGGAACTTCATCTTGAACCAAGCCTTTCCGGCACCAAATTACATCATTGTCCCCGAATATCGCTTTTTCGACGGTCAAGGTTGGGCAGATCTCGCCGTAGTGAGGCTCGGTAATCCCGTTAGACTCATACTCGTCTACGAGGGTAAGAGAGTTGGTGGCCAGTTCCACACCATGAACCATGCTCTAGGCCAAGCATTAGCATGCGCGAACTCCTATGGAAATAATCACAATCCAGCCCTGATAGCCGCACTCGGGACCAGTTTTGTAGTGGCCCGGTCCGACGGCACACCTTCTACCGCTTTTCACGCCAACCAAAATGGCATTTCAGATATCACTGATCGGGACAACTGGGATAAGATAGCGGCAAGAATGATACAGATTAGAAACTGTCAGTATATTTGAGTGTTATGAAAATGATGAAAACTAATACTCTTCATCAGGGAACGGATCTTATGCCGGCCTCTAATGGTTGAATCTCTTGCAAAATACGACCAAAGACTTCAACACCCATATTACGTGAGGGCATGGTATTGGGGTGAAGAGACTCGGTGTTCGGAGAGAACATGACGATGGTAATTAATGAGAGAGCATTGAGCTTGAATTCTTTTGGTCGCTTGCGGAGCATGAGATAGCTATCGAAACGTTAGTAATCGGGGAGAGATAACACGATCTTTAATGAGGAGTAGCAGTATTTTTTTACATCCGGCTACAAATTTGCCGTTTTTTTTCAGTCGCTGTGCTTTCATCCTACTTATAACTCACGATGTATGGGTAGCGTCCGCTCAAGGAGCAGACTTGAGGACTTTGCTAGCGCAGAGACCTATATCGGTTGACCTTCTAATTCAAAAGAGCACCAGATTCGGCCCGGCCAACACCGATAGAGGTTTAACTGAGAGTACTTTACTTACTGTTCTCTGGTGTCTTGGAGGCCGGAAGCGGCTGTCAACCAATAGCCGCTTTTGACCTAACGAAGCCCGTTTTTGGCCTCCGAAACACCCGAAAACAGATACTTCTGGTGAAATGCTTGGTGTCTTACGCTCTGAAGGGAAAGGGTCGGTGAACCAAGCCGTCACTGCCGCGAACTGTCAAAGGCAAGGTCTGCGATGTTTTACTCCTACCAGGTGACCTGCCTTTCCATTTCACTTCATATCCTCCTGGTGAAATGCCAGGTCGTCTTCTTCTTACTGCAAACATAATTGTGTTACTGCCTCGATTGAACGGAGACCCAGTGGAAAGAGTGTTTGCTGACAGAATTGAGGCGTTCCGCAAATTTATCCACTATATCATGAAACTAGACAATCGTAATTGTCCGTACAGGGAAGCCATGAAAATTATCTGTGGACGACTCAAACCCACCGATTCTTTCATATATATCACTCTCCTTATGCCTTAGCATCAGACCTTTGATAGTCTGGAAGCATCCACAAGGGTTTAGGTGAACCCACACAGCGACGCAGAATACTTCATCATTCCACCATGAAGTTGTTGCTCCTGACGGTCTTGTATCTGTACGTCCATAGGTAGGTGGAATGTTGGGTGTTTTCTTTCCTTGGACTTGGAGCCGTTGATGAAAAAAATGATTGATGTCTGTAAATTGCTTGCCAATGGGTCTTGCATTTTCCAGCCAACGCAATTCACCGTACGGCAGAGGATCGCCATACCATGCTCGACGCAGGATGGCGCTAAGCTCTATGTGCCCTCCATTTACCTCTCCGTACTGCAGTAATTGATCCTTCAGTGTGATCTCACATCGCAGTATTCGACAATCATACGCTTGATGACGACTTTGATCGACGCCAGTGGCAAGATTTGGATCGAATGCAATTCTTCCATCTAGAGACGCCCAAGACCAGCTTGGAGCGCGGTATGAGGAAGTCCTGGTTGCACCGCTCTTTGGGTGCCACATAAGGTATTCCAATAAGCGGTCTTCCCAGAAGCCCGCAACGTATCGGGTCTTTAAAGCGTCTCCGAACTTTTCAGCAATACCGGCGAGCGCGACAAGTTTGTCAGAAGCACACGTCATTGAGCGCAGAGAGTATCTCTCGATAAGGTGAGTCCATTGCGTATGCAAATTTTGGAGGCGTTCGAGCTCTGCTGCTTGCTGGCCTAAAAAGCTTGCCGACGATCTTATAGGGATCACGACACCTTCAAGCTTATTATGTACCAGAGTCTTCGTGCCACCGTGGACGTCTGGTGTGCCTTGGTTCAGAAGTAGTGGCATCGGATCAGGGCGAACAAACTTGACAGCAGAAGTAGACCACCATGATTCATCAGATTGGGGTACGTATTTAGAGCTTCCAAGGTTGGCAACGACAACCTTACAGCGCCACTGAAGTGTCTGAGTAGAGTAAACCAATTGCCTTTCTGACAATAATTGTTCCTGCAATGTCCAGGCTCTTCTGTCCACAGGTTCCAAGGGAGGTTCAGGATCTATTCCCCATGAAAGCTCTCGATGTCTTAACCTTCTGCGAATGTTGACAGTACCAGCCTGAAAACCATTATGCATGAATGGAATTGTGTTGGCTGATGACGGGGCCTTTCTAGGCCGCAGGAAACCTTCGTCTACATTCTTGGCGGAAGCTGCAACAATGGTTATATAACTTGACTGGTATATAGACGCCATCCGAGATATCTCCAACGCCTTATCTTGAGAGGAATCCTGTAAGATACACATAGCGTCAAGCCAAAGATAAGGTATACCCAAGCTTTTCGTAATCTCGAGGGCATCTTGCACTGTCTTTGACATCAACGAGGGATCAATTTCTTTCTGGAATTGAGCACAGTTCTTGTGCGTCAATACTGTACTTTGGCTACCCCAACAGTACGAGACTGTGATATATCTCCCTTTAAGCCCGTTTGTGACAAGAAGTCTTGATCTCTGCTTGCCAAATGTAGGTAACAATTCGATGACTCTAGTGGGAAGGGGAACATCGGACGTCTTTGAACAGTTCACATGATCAGCACAAGACTCAATCCATCGCTGCACCTCCGCAATGGCTTCATAACTATATACCACTGGTTGAATTTCTCGGGTAGGAATTATCTTGGCTGCCGGGTCCGACGAGTTAGCGAAAATGTCGAAGGAAAGGTGCCGATGCAGTGATCTCTCTATCCAATTTCCATCACACTCTTTGTTTTGAGTATCAAGGCTTGGTCCTGCTCCTACAGATTTGGAGCTTAGACGGAGTTCCAGAGCTACCTCCAAGTCGAAGCTGCCAGCAGGAGTGATTCTAGAGTCATGGCACGGTTGAACGTTCATTGCTACCAGCAAGCAAGTTTTAGTGCCAAAAACTGCCGAGCGTCCCATCATATCATCTACATGCGTTTTGAGTAGATGACACCAGGTACAGCCAATTTGAGTCGATATCGCCAGGTTCTCAAGGCCGACGGCAAAAACACTACGCTTGTGTTCACTAAGCCATATCTCAGCATACGCACTGGTGTCAAATGTGTCTTGCCAACATCGCATACAGATACCCTGTCGTAAGAAATAGCTCTCACTTTCGTTGCTTTGCGAGCTAAAGACGATATCAAGGTCGTAGGGTATGTCTTGCATCGTAGCGGGGTGTGTTGTGGACTACAGTCTCCTTTGCCCTTCTGAAAGATCGAGGACCATTTTATTCCCCAAACCTTTTGCCTCCTTTTCCTCTTTCTCCTCTTTCTATTTAGAAAATGGCGCTTGTACTTGTCTATCCTGCTAGCAGAAGCTTCGGACCTTTCGCGCAAAAGGATCGACTAGCGACATATAACCCCAATCAGACTATTGACTTAGCGAAAGCCATTCAAGACAGTCAGAGGAATATGAGTTTGCGTGCTCTCAACAAGAGCTTATCTTACGCCGACATTGGTATTGGCCTTGTTTGTGGGTTTGGAGGAACCCTTCCAAAACGTGGTATAATGTGGGGTCGAAGGTGCTCTGTGCAAGCAGTTGTCATGACTTAGGTTTTCTAGTAGCCGGTATTGAGCTACAATTATGAGAGATCAGCGTTGAAAAGATAATGGTTTCCTGGAGCCGAAGAGCCGAGTATCTTCCGAGGTACCTGTAGGCAGCAACTTGTGCGCCATTACACTAGTGGGCCTTGGGCGCGGCGTAATACTCACTTCAGCCAGATGAACAGACAGCGAGGTCATTGGCCTTTCAAACATATTTCAGGTCGACTGGTTGAATGCTTCACTGGCTATTGTATGGACCGAAACAAAAGCAGTAGCGCATTATATGTCGTGCCAACGGAACAGACAAGTCATCGGAAGCCTCACTGCCGTTCTTGGTGGCACGACTGGTATGACATTGGTCTCCCCAGTCGCTTCAACCCCGTAGCCGTGGTATTGAGGGATATGGGGTCAAATTTCAAGAGCTGGGTGTAAAACTTTCACGTTGGAGGCAAGTCCGTAAAAATTCATTGGGTTGAAATGGAGGATCCGGCGCCTAGTTTCGCCGCCCCGATGGATTTTCCAAAATTGAGCGATGAAGCTGTGGTGGAGATACTCATAAAGCACTTGATAATGGCATACTAAAGGGTATATTTCCTTTACAGGTCCATCATGTTGGCGCGAGTTGCTGGACGCTCTCTGCGCTCCTGCCGGACACCAGCGCCCCCAATTCAAGTTCCCATATCGTACCTCAAATCTCGGACCTACGCCAAAAACAACAAGCCCAAAAGACCTTTCGAGAATAGGGCGCCTACCACCCCCAACCCTACGACTTCATTCAATGCTCCAAGTTCCAGTGAGTCGGCGGTGGGTGTCACAGGAAAACAAGCTGGCTATCCTGCTTCCCAGAGCAGCAGTCAGTCTGAATTCCCTGATACCTCGAAGCTTCCGGAAGAATACGATGCTATCATGAGCTCAAGATCCGACAATCAACCATCTATACCTCAGGAAACCTTTGGCCCAACCTCTACGAACTCCGCAGAATCATATCCTCATCCTGATGACTCCAAACTCCAAGATGATTTCGGTACATCCGCGCCAGTTGATGGCAACACCTCTCCTCAATCCACCTCTTCATATGCCATAGACCCCGCCGAAGCTCGAAGTCAACAGCAGCCACAAGAAACAACTCGACCTCTACCCGACCTGACACAAGGTATACCATCTACTCTGGACGCAGAAATGGAGTCCTCCGCCAAGGCAGACCCAGCAAGTCTAAACGTCACAGAAGATCCATCGCAGCCCGGCGGTGGTAGTGGTGGAGACCTACCAAAAGAAGCTTACATATCGTCGATAGAGAGGCGGCGGAATCGGTACGCGTCTTGGGCCGTTGCTACCATGGCAGGATTCCTTGTTACCGGCGGCGTCTATTTGGGAAGGAATTGGGAATCGGAAGAAGACGAAAAGAAACACCCTGATGCGCCGTCAGGATGGGGGTTTATCCTGTTCTGGAACCGGGTGAAAGCGCGTTGGAGAGGCTCGTTGGACTACTACACCGAACCTGCTTTCCCAAAGCTACTACCGGACACGGATCCTGCATGGGAAAGACCATATACGCTTGTGATAAGCTTGGAAGACATGTTAGTTCACAGCGAGTGGACGCGAGAACATGGGTGGAGGATGGCAAAAAGACCGGGTGTTGATTACTTCCTACGATATCTGAGCCAGTATTACGAGCTGGTCATTTTCACAAGTGTGTCGTCAATGATCGGACATCCTGTAATACAGAAGCTGGACCCCTACAGGATTGTGATGTGGCCTCTATTCCGGGAAGCTACGAAGTATCAGAGCGGAGAGTATATAAAGGTGAGATCTGCATCTGTCTCAGATCAGAGGCAAAGCTGACATCTCTTCAGGATCTCTCATTTCTAAATCGCGATCTCAGTAAGATTATCATGCTTGACACCGTTCCAGCGCATGCAAAACTCCAACCTGAAAACGCAGTCATACTACCAAAATGGAAAGGCGACCTCCAAGACAAGGAGCTCGTCTCATATATTCCTTTCCTCGAGTTCATCGCCACTTTTGACTCACGCGACACACGGCAAGTTCTCAAATCCTACGAAGGGACACACATCCCCTCGGAATTCGCCCGGCGGGAAGCCAAGGTTAGAGAAAAGCTTCAAAAAGAAAACGAGGAGGCCAGAGCCAAGCGACCGCGACGATCAGTGGGCTTCCTAGGCAACGTCTTAGGAACGAAGCCGCAAGGCGGCGGCATGGACGGCATGGAACACAGTCTATCCGAGGGTTTCGAGCAGGGCAAGACATACCAAGACCAAGTGCGGGAGCGAGGCCAGAAGCAGTACGAGATCATGGAGAAGGAAATCCGGGAGAACGGCGAGAAATGGATAAAGGAGATGGCCGAAGAAGAAAAAAAGATGAGCGAGGAGGCGATGAAGGGCATGAAGTCGAGCATCACTGGCGTTTTTCCCTTTGGGGGACGGGGTTTTGGATCAGGCTCCGGTGAAGGGAAGCCTTCGTGATTGAGAAGATTATTGCGCTTGACGCTTCATCTTTTTCTGCCTCTTGTGTGTGTGGACGGCACAAGGATTCCACTCATAGCGCCGGTTTGGATCGTGGTTTTGATTGAGCAACCTGTATAAAATATCACATTCTTATATATGTACGGCTCAACACTCCCCATCTGCAGGCCAGCCAGTCTGCAGTGCACGGCGCGATCTGAAGATACCGTAGACTGCGTTCGATCCATTTGCCGCCAAAAAAACACAGATACCATAGAGATGGAAAAGTCGTCCAGCGACCCCCCCCCCCCCCAATCATTCCCATTCCAGCACAGCTCAGCCGTTACTCCCGACGTTTATAAAATATGACGAATTTATTGTATACAGTGACCAAGACCCGCTGAAACCCTTTACATGTTCTGAAAGGAATCAAACACGTAAGTAATTAGCCAGAATGTCTTTCGAGGCCCCGCGTCTCAGTTACGGGTTGCGCAGTGGTATATTATGAGATGAAAAAGGGAGAACCATCCATGCTTGGTGGCAGAATACGCGCTAAGAGCTTACGAGACAAGTCATGGTATTATTGAGGGGATTTTCATTTCACATTGATGTTTCTTGTTGGGCGGGGGGGGGTGGTCAGGGAGTGCGAGCATAGTATCGCAGGAGATGAAGAATGAAAGCATCCCCGTATCTTCCGACATATTTGCCTGCTGGGTGTAGTACGCATGGTTCCAGATCTTTACGGGCACAGTAGCATCGAATTGGAGATGAGATCGTGTGTATAATTGGTGCATTAGATGAAAAGTAGAGTACAGGCCTTCGTCGCTCAAATCTGCCACGCCCTTTGTACATACAAATTCTCCGATGTAAACAAGTCCCAATCCAATATCTCTCGCTCGCCTACTTTTTGTTTCTCCCCATTTCACGCCCTCGTTCGCATAGACATCCCTCCAATCAGCCGCTTACATGGACCAACCAAATCTCCCACCCCTTTCCTCGCCCCAATCTAGGAGCAATACTTCAATAGGCTCACCCCTCCCACGTTGTCATTGTTCGCATCAGGTTCGCAGGAAGCATACAATCCGTACAGCGAGCCTGGCGGGTTCGACGCTGGCTTGCACTTCAGTGCTGGTGTACCGTCATCCGCGACTCCAGTGGGCAGGGTTCCGGGATAGCCTGTATAAGGTTTGCAACCGGTGAAGGTGATGTTTTCATGGCCTAAGATGGTGATGTCTTGATTGCAGTTATCGAACCCGACAGGCAGATAGCCGAATCGGGTGCCGTCTGTACAAGGGTTGCTGTCCGAGAAGAAGGCGAGATAATTGTTCCTATTTGAGGATTGAGTCAGGGACTGGTTTCAAATATAAGCAGGAGTGACTAGTCCAGAAGGCATCTATATGACTAGTACGAAAACGGGGTCCGCTCCGGCGTTGCAAGACATGTCCTGCAACTAACGACTTGAAAGGAAACATTCCCGTATACGTACCCGCCGGAAGAGGCGAGGGTCGCGAGGTAGATGGTTTGAAGTGCGGTGGTAAAAGGAATCAGGAAGGTAGCAAAGACGAGTTGGAGGGGGCTGATTTGCATCTCGACAGGGTTTGATTTCGGGTTTCTTTCCGTAGTGAGATCTTGCTAGAAAGGTTTCCGATGATGGGTTTGCTGGTGGGACCAGACAACTGAATGAGACCTGGGACATGACTCCTTATGTAGTTTCTCTCGTACTCTCATTATAATTCAGTTTTGAAAGTAACGCTCGAAAGGGCACTTCGTGGCGCCTCGTGAGCGGCGGGATTGGACCATGCTGGCCCGCCCATGGCCGGCCAGCCAGACGAGATATGCCAAGCATGATGGCTGAAGTTTAGAACGAAATAAGCGAGTTGTGTGTCACGGACGGAATACTAAATTTTATTGAAACAAGGAAGTTATTCAAGAATGGATACGAATGACGGGCAGGGAGGTTGCCAATTTCATGCAACATGGCGGCCCTGGTAGTCCTCCGAATGTTGCACCTACCTACTCTGGAGTCTGCCCTGGGAATTGAGCAGAGTCTTTTCGACGGGTCTGCGTTCGCGTGTTGTTGGGTGGTGCACTGGGTGTCAGGTGATGGATTTTCGTATAGGTCCAAGGGTCCTTCGCTTTCTCAATGCTCACGAAAAAGTGCATCATGCCTGAGTTTAAGATTGACCAATCAGATCCTCAGAATCTACGAAAATTATGCTAAAACTCATCTTATTTCTTCAGCTTCGATCTAAAAACGGGATCAGCGGGTATCTATGTTTAAACAGGAAGCTGTGGAAAACTTCAAAATCTCAAAATCTATCTACTCTTTCTGATTCCTTTCGTGTATATATATGTACGAGTATACAATAAATATGATGATGAAACGAGTTAACAGAGTTGTAGAATCAAGTATACGATTTCAAACGATTCTATAAAGACGCATTCTGATTTAATATTTCTAATTGTATGAAAAGTAAAGAATTTAATTAGCATTTCTTGAATTCTCCCGGATCCTTCGGAAGGTTTTCGTGGGCTCTAACTGAAAGGGCAGTCGAATCAAGCTCGAAGTCCAAGTATCATATATCGTATCATGATTTTGAGCTTAGGAAGACGGTCACTCCGGCAGGATCTCTCGGAGAGCCCTCGGAAAACTCCTGGAGGATCAGAGGGGCTCAGGGGGTCTGCCTTTGAAATCAATCGAATACCAGTTCGTTTCGCCAAGCTTTCCACTACTAGGAAGCCCGCGCCCCCAGCACAAACCGAATTATTGTCATATTAAAAATCACATCGTTATAAGACCACTTTGCATATAAAATACTGCTTAGAATAACGATTTTGAGACGTAAGTTATGATTAGACTGTAGGGTATTGAATCCAGACCGCTTAGTCGCAGTAATTAATTTTAGTCGGGCCGGAGGACAAAATCAGTGGCATCAATAAAGTCTTTGAAGATTGTTTGAGTTGATATTGAACTACAAAATAAGTGTAGTAACGAGATAGACGGATTAGATATGAAGTAGTTGGGATGTCTCATGCCTCAGTATCAGATACAATTTCCCCTTCAGCTTAGGTCAGCGATAGTGTCCCATGTTATACGATAACACAGTGTTGTAAAACCCCATTGCATATAAGATACGGTGCCAAACGAGGATCTGACGCCTAATTTAGCTGTATAACAGTATCCTATATGACAATTAATTCGGTATTCCTCTCATGGATCGGGCCATGCTGGGCGTAGGATTGATTACCCTTGCATGGCATGACCAGTCTATAACAAGGTCAAAGGCCATTCACTAAAAGGTGGGTTAAGAACCAAGGCGCCCGTAGGCCACAAGTGACACCAGTGCCTTCTTAATAGGTAATAAGTGCGAACGAAGGATCAAAAGGATGTGTGGGAGGCAAAAAGGTTTGGCGGCCAGCTCACGGTCTCCGCAGTACCGTAACTCCGTTTTCCCCCCGTCATCGTTTGGGAAATGGTGGCACAGCCAAGCCCCTTCCTGTTTCCATATGGCGCCTATTGCGACAGACATAATACGCAACCATTCAGAACTTGTTATCAGAATATCACTCTGGTAGTTCGGCGACCACCGCTATATCGGATGTCTTAACTCTGGAGTTATAATTACCAGATTGCGGGATGGCATCAATGGAGATAAGGACCCCTGCGGGAAGCTCGTCCCTTGCAGTAGCGGAGGAAGACGAGCAAATGCAAGACACAGCTGCCGTAGCGTCTTCCATTTATACTACACATCCCTCCGATGCAGATGAAAGCGAGGTTGAAGAATCTGCCCAAGACCAGGCCAAGGTACTCAAAAGCGTGGACAAAGGGAAAGGCAGAGATGAGAAGAAGCATGGCGTCATGTCGCTCCCAGCTGAGATTCGTGAAACGTACGCATTTCAATGGTCCGCCTGGAGCGACCAATGCTCTTGAGCTCCACATTACTGATTTGACTGCGTGACTGGCAGCATCCTCTACCTCACAGATCCCGAGACCTTCGCCTCCCTCGTCCTTGTCGACCATGCCTGGCGCTCTGCATCAGAAACGCCGCATCTCTACGCCCATCATCTCTCACGATGCCCTTCCTTTTCTCGCTCACATAACTACGTCGGAGGGCCGTTCACGGACGATAGTCTGCCAAAGCTGAAGGGACAGTTTGCGAGGGAAGTGAAAAGGAACCTGTTTGAAGCGTATCTACAACCTCGCAGGACGCTCGTAAGTCTGGTATCTACCACTACGAGCTCTTCGGCAGCCTTTCCTGGAGGCGAAGCATTCGATTTTGCCTCCTCACCCAATGGCCATTGGGTGCTAGCTCTCTCTTCGTCCAGAATATATGTCATTGATACCGTCTCACCGAAGGTCTCCGTACAGAGGGAACTCAAGGTTTTGCGGCGACCAGTTTCTGCAGCAATACTTGATGACGGATCAACCCTGGCCGTACTCTCAAGCGATCATCGAGTCAACGTCTACGATTTACGGCACCTGGAGGTGAAGCACTTGCGCGCCGTCTCACTAGACGAACCTCCACACGCCATAGCCTTGGCACCAAAGGGCGAAGTCCTCGCTGCGGCGTTCGATGGCGGGATTGAGCTACATTCTTTGGCCCCAAGCGCTCTAGCATCAGAACACCGGGCGGTGAAATGTGATCGGGTGGACGCCTTGAGGTTCTCCGACGATGGAACTATGCTTGTGGGGACTACAAAGAACAGCACAAATCCCAACACCGTCATCCTGTCCGCTCCTTACTACACCGAAGATCATCATCACTTACCTGCTTCGGAGCAAATCAGTCAGCTTTGGACGTCTCAAATACTCTTCCCCAACAGTAGCCGGGATTGTAGTAACGCAGCCCTGCTACCAAATCGATCAGATGGAGACACAAATTGGACTTTCACCTACGACAAAGTGTTTGAGAGCTTTCGGGCAGTGCGTACAGATGATTTACGGAATGGTACTACCTACTTCACCGGTCCAAGGCTGCCCAAACGTGACGGGTCCAGGAACTCAAGAAAGAAGCTAGCGCCCTGCACGCTTCCTACTCCAAGCGATCATGGCGAGCTTGTCGCTGCAGGCTTTCTGGGCCAAGAGGTTTGGCTTTATGGTGTTCCGGAGGGCTTGGACACGTCGACCATAAACCAGACGGATGATCCAAATGCCCAAACATCCTCTTCGTCTGGACAGGGCACACCCTCGGGTGCAATCGGGAGTCCGTCGACATCTCTGACTAGAGGCGAAGCTGCGGAACTGACTAGACTGCCGAAGTGGCAGGTCTTGGTTGACAAGTACCGCAACGTGTTTGCCAAAGGTCGGCGAGTGGCTGAGATTCCTGGTGTTTCCGGGGTGTGCTGGGTTAGCCGCAAGCAGGAAAAACTAGACCCACTATCGCTCGGAGAACGACTACTTATCTTTGCGCCTGGTGGCATACCTGGCGATCCAGACTTAGAACAGGATGGCTTTGCATCTGTCGACGGAGGCCGGCTAGTCATACTTGATTTCGATCGAACTTCTCATGATGGAATGGTTGAGGAAGTCAGATTTGAGGTTGGCAATGAGACTCCGGAGTTTTTAGAGGAAGAAGATATGGATATGGATACTGAGGTTGCGCTCGCTCGACAACGCACTGTTCGAAACTTGCCAGATCGGAGAACGACCGTAGTCGATGTGCTGGCGTCTGCACCGGAAATGCCACCGCTGCCTCCCACAGCAAATGCCATCGCAAATGTGAATGCTGCTGCAGCCGCCGCCGCCGCCGTCGGCAGTACCAGCGTGGCTACTGCCCAGGCGAGTCTACCAGAAGTTGCCAATTCCCCAGCTGACGGACTCAGCTTGGAAGAGGCTTCTGAAGTCTTTGATGGACCGTATTCTCACACTCAACCTCGATCTCGCACCTCTCTCTATCGATCCGCTACAGCTGTAGCCGCAAACCGTGAACGTAACCCACCACGTATTATCGCCGAGGCACAAGTGGAATACAGGCGTCCAGACGGACGTGGAGAGCTGCCTCATGAAAGCGACGCTGATAATTGGGTTCCTCCGCCTCCACCGTATACTGCTGAATCAGATAGGCCTCTTCCCGAGCACCTTCGCGCTACATTGTTGCCAAGAAAACCGGAATCTTTCTCGCCATTAAGCCGATTTAGGATGACGCGCGAACAACCTCGTCGTGCCAGCACCATGTACGGTAGCCCAGCTTCTAGTGTGGCTTCACGAAGGATTAGTTCTTTTCCGGAAAGGCCCGCAATGCCAGTCAGACAACGGAGCTCAGGGGCGTCATCACCTGGTCAGCAAACCCATCGGTCGCTATCGGATACAGTCTCGCAGCGATCTAACACAGTCAGCCCATTGAGCACTGCGGACTTGTCCTTTGGCGACGAACCTAGCGAGCGTTCCGTTGTAAGTCCACAATCGCCCTCGACCTCCTCCAGTAGGAGACCCGTGTCTGCTTTCGTCGGCCTGATGAGTGGGTCGCTGCGAAGGCCCAGCACGGCTCGATCCCTGTCGCGAGTCCCTCCAATCACCGTATCAGCAGTCCCTGAACGTGTCTATGCCCAGTCTGTGTCTTTGCCGCCAAGTCCGACCCGCAGTGAACGACCTGGCTCGCCACTAACTTTGACTGGAGCAAATCTTCAACAGCGTCTTGAGTACCCACTACCACCTGCTCCTTCCAATTCCAGCGTCGAGTCGCTACATCGGCGCGCCGATACGCATGACTTGTCTCCTTCGGCAGGGACTGACATGCCCTCGACACCACAGCAGCCAACCCAACGCTCTGATTTGCTAGCAAACACGGTCGCAACGGCAATGGGCCCCACCGCCCAGCAGCTTGCTAATTTGAACAACCGCTCCCGCCAAGCTCCTCCGCTTGGAGCACGTCGTCCGCTCCCTGCGGGCATCGTCGCCCCAGGAGGCTATCCCATCCCCGCACCACCTCGTGGTGCTCTGGGCGCAGCAGGAAACCCTACCTCTCCACCCAATCAAGCTCCTGCACGGTCGCTCTCAAGCAGGAATTTGTCTCTCTCTGCCAGCAACTCCTTCTCCCGCTCATCGCCTGCTCTATCGCGACCTGCGCCTCACCGTTTGGAAACGATCGAGAGTGTTTCTTCATTCATCAGCTATTCGCGTACACGCTCGAGGTCGAGAGACCTACAGATGATGGGGAGTGGAGCGCACAGAAGGAGTCGTAGCATGGGACCTGCTTTAAGGTTAGACAGGGCGCCAACTAAGAAGGGATGGTTGGCTACTAGGAAATTAAGGAGGGGAAGGAGTGAAGGACAGACTTGGGATAGTCCGGTTGGTAAGGACAGAGGGAAGGAGAAAGGGACGAAATGTGTAGTGATGTGATTACGTGCGTATGTGCCGAAGCTCAAAGGCGCATATTAGAGGAACGGAGTTTCAATGCCAGTGGTAAGGCTTTGTTGTGCAACCGGAGGGCGTCTGGTCTGGAACTCTATACCCTGATTGTCCACCACTTGTATACGAACGCAATGTAAGCTTTGCTTTTCATGCGCTTAACATGTTGCTTTTACCTACGTACATCTGCAATTTCATGACAATCTCTTCACCTCAGGGCCAGCTCACCGATTCAAAGCGTGGATCTGCGGCAATCTTGCGTATGACTCGAGCAGTGACTGCTCACATCGTTCTCTGCAAGAGACCGATTTGAATCCTTCAACATCAATGGTTGATTCGCCGGCCTCCTCTGCATATGTATCGGCGATGAGAGGTTATCTCTCATGAAGATGAACACAGGGATGGACTCGTAGGTAATTTATCCGATCTGGGTTGCGGGGCGATGTTTGTTTGTATTTACAGTATGTACCTAGTGATCAACGCCAAGGCCAATGTTTTTTTTGTGGCTGCAGGCTTGTCCGCTCTCTCCCTCTTGAAATGATCAATTACAGGTCATGATTTTGCCAAATGAAGACAAGGGAATCTTCATTCTTTACAACATCGACATCCTCAACATGTGCGCATAATGCTTTCAGGATTGGCCGGCCAACAACACTATCCATTCAACCTAACTACTAGTTTTGATTTGATCCTATGAACTGCCCATTCCCACCATGGCCGTTGTGCACTAATCTCAGACCTCAATAATCCGCTTTCAAGCTTTGTAGCCGCTCTGCAAGTGTCAAATCGGAGGATTTGGTCGATTTGGTCGGCAATACGAACCTCCTTCCACTATTCCAACAGAGGATGATGAACGGCAGATACCATTCCTTTGACTGGGTAGTAAGTTGGCAGATTCTGGGGTTCAGGCGCAACCCGGCACTATAATTGCTAATCTTGGTCCAACGTATTTACAAAGTTGGAGTAGCAAGATTTCATTTTACGAGAGTGTACAGTATGCGTTGGCAGCATGTCGAATCTAGATGTATTAGGCATTTTCTTCACATCTTAATGTCGCTGCAAACTTGTGTGCCAATTGGGATCGAACTCAGGCGTGGCCACTTGAGCGCAGCGGAGGACTGACACATCGGTGTCGGGTTTAAATCTTCAACTGTAAGGCAATATCAACATCCGCCAACCCTGGGCAGCTACCGTGGCTTGTGAGTTTTGAATGAAATGCCATCAAGGAAGAAAATCACTGGAAATGATTTGAAGGTCTAGTACGTTGCTAACACATTGAACGCTTTCGATTGGCGAGCTTCAATGCACGATGCATAAGCCTCAAATCCCACCCCCACGTGCTGCGCCGGTCAAATCCTTCTTCCTCAGACCCGGGATGTCTGAACAGCGCAGCAATTTCATTGGCCACATCGTCCCGAACTCAAGCATTTTCCAGGTATTGCAGCCAAGCGTCACTGTTGCGCCAAACCCTCTTAGATCGACTTATGGTCTTTCTCAACGCCCTAAAATATGGTCCAACACGTCTTTACAATGTATTCAGCGTCTCTGAAGCAGGACAGCTGTATCGCCAACTCGTGCTAAACTTCCGCTCAATGTGGTCAGTTCTCGAGGAACAGTCTCGTATCCATAATTTTTTTAGTCGCTTCAGACGACAACTTGTAATCTTTCGAAAAACCTCAATCTGCACGACAGGCATGAGAAGATGACTTTGGAGTCTTGTAAGTGCATTTCAGTCCGATGGAAGGATCTTGATTGGCGCGGGCTTTTACGGAACTTCATTGCCTACTGAGACTACACTATCGCACTTAGCAGCAGCGAGCCGGTTCATGCAGCACTGAGGCAGTCTTCTATTCTTCCTCATCGCAAGGATCCGACTCTCCAGATGTTTCCGAATTCAAACCTCCACCAGGCACCAAAGCTAAATAAACATTGCGCCATAATCCCCACGCATCTCATCAATAACTTCCGGGGTATCTACCCTTTATTGGCAACGGTCAAGAGATAAGATGGAATTCGATCGAATCAAAAGTGTTTCCATTCTGCGGATATATACACCCGAGGCACGGCGCGAAGGAAGTTTTTCCCCGCTACAGCGGCTGTAGGATGTAGGATGTACGTATTGGCGACACCAATCGCCACACAATCTCAAAGCCGCGATGTGACGAAATGAGCTGCTCACTGAGGTACATGAGTGTGACAGGATGCAGAAAGCAAATGGATAAAGGGGTGGTGGTCTCTTTTCGAAAAGGAAGATCTTTATCTGCTTTTCCAAACCCACAAAAAACAGTCACCTATTCAAGAATAAACCCCACTCGGCTTGCCCTTAGGCATCAAGCAACAAAACACCCACCTTCCTCACAGCCTGAAGCCGATCCACCACACCACACCACACACTTCCATCCCCTCCGCCCTCTCTACACCATGCCCATCACCACCCCACCCAACCCCCAAACCTCCAACCCAACCAACAGCCCCAAAACCACTGCCACCACCGCCACCACGACGCACCACTCGGACTCTCAAAACCTGCTCCCCAAGCCCCAGGACAAAACGTACGCCCCCACCACCCTCATCACCCCACACCGTCTGCGCTCCCAGATCCTCGTCTCCAACCTCAAAGCGTCGGGCATACTGCCCTACCACCAAGCTGACTCTGACACGGCGACGGGCAGGCCGCCGCTGCTCAAGCATAGCGCCAGGGGGCTGGAGGCGATTGGCTTCGACGAGAACGCGAGCATGTATTCGAGTTACAAGGGGGAAGACGAGAGGGGGTGGAAGGATGGCGGGGCGGGCAAGGGGGATGCGGGGAAGAAGAGTAAGAGGAGCTTTTTGAAAAAGTTAGTGGGGAGGAGGGAGGAGAAGGGGGAGAAGTTGTGATGGGTTGGGGTTTGGGTGAGTAGAGGAGGGAATGTGGATATGGTATGGGATGTGACATGATATGAGCGCAAATGGTTCGTGTTAACGACGCTGATGATTCATGTATGAGTACTGCTAGACTGGAAGCACGGATGAGTGAAGATGTGTGATCTAGAATCCGTCAGGAACATCGAAGATCATAGAGAAAATGAAGAAGGGGAGGTAGATGATACCAGCACGTTGTCAGGGTAGACTTTAGATCTCCTCAAACGGACCTGGAAACACAATGAATGCATAAGAGGCTCAAGGCAAGCACTATATCAGGTAGTTTCATTAGCAACAGTGGCTGGCCAATCCTGAAAACACTATGCGGAGGACAATGTAGGGCATTTCATCGGGATTGTGAAGGATGAAGATTGCAATTTTCCCATTCATCAAAACCATACCAAACGACAATAAGCGACATGCTCACTTTTCCTTCAAACCTCTTATTTATCATCCTCTCGCTACACAACAATTCCATCCCATCCAATCTTTCAAGGGACCCCCCCTCTCTCATCCCTCGGCAAAAACCCTCAGCACAAAAGCATTCCCACCGCATCTCCAACGGGCTTTCGTAAACCATCCGCTGCAGTTCCATCCATACCTACTTCTCCCCTCAATCCGACTCATCTGCGAGTTTGCGCCACGTATGCGAGCAGACATGTATTACCTACCTACCTACCTACCTACCTACCTACCTACCTTTGCTCGGCGATATGATATGATATGATATGATATACCGAATCGCGTATCGTGCATGGGCTTACAACTAGGTACACAAGACAGAAAGGATAGATGGCAGATGGCGTAAGGAGTAGTTTGGGGGGACTTGTGTTAGAAAGTTTATCATAGATAGACTGTGTGTGTGTGATGCAATGGAGTTGTAGTATACCGTAGGTATAGGTATCCCAATTCTGCGAATGATATTTTCATGATGGAGGGTGTGAAACATGCCTGTACCCTCGGTACCATTACCCAGCTAGAGAAAAACATCGGCCTTGGCATTGATTAAAGTACGTACTTATGTTGTACTTACATAATTTACGGCACAGACCAAGCGCCCTAAAACCCCCCGAAACGCTAAATCCGAACATCTCGGCCATAACCAAAAACTCGCAACAACAAAACTTCACCACCGCCGCAAATATCACCCCGCCCCCAACACCACTCGCACTCACGCCAATCAAATGGCCCAAAACGCCATCAAAAAACCCTCCTCCTCCTCCTCCTCCTCCACCCGCAAATCCTCCCTCCTCGCCCCCAAAAAAGGCCACCGGACCATCGCGCCCAAAAAGAAGAATCTAGTGAAGCAGCAGAAAATCACCAAGGTCCGTTCCGTTCCGTTCACGTCCCTCTCTACCTAACTCTCTCGTTTGTGATTTGATTGCATTGCATTGCATTCTGAAAAAAAGAAGGGAAGGGGGCTGTTAGCTGATGATATGGCGTTTGGGATGAATAGAAGTACACGGCCGGGTTGACGGGGAAGACGGAGAGGGCGCTGGCGGAGAAGGCGGGGCATTTGGAAATGTTGGGGGGTGGGAAGAAGAAGAAGAAGAAGAAGGAGGAGGGGGGTGGTGGTGGTGCTGGGGAAGGGAACGCGAATGGGAAGGGGAAAGGGGGGAAATAGTTGGGGTGGGGAAGGGAAGGGAAGGGAAGGGGTGGTGTTTGTTGGTTGCATGGACAGAGGAGTACTCTAGGGATGCATAGCGACGGGGTTTTGACTTGTTCCTTAGAGGTGCTGCGAGAGATTTGCGAGAGGGACGAGATGGGGAATGCTATTCGGCCAGCTTAGTAGTACAAGAGGAAGGGACAAGGGTACAGTTGCTCCCTCGTGTGTGGATATCGCCAAAGCACCAAACGCCCACAAGACTTGCAGTCCCGACGCCAAGGCTGCCTAGGCAATCATACAGCCCTCGCAGCCTCGCCGCCACCCGATTCCAATGCCTCCTGCCTCGCCTTCCCCCTTCCAATACCCCCCAGACCTACGCCCATTCGTCTAGCGACATACCTCTGCGCAACGACTCCCACGCCCAGCGCCAGCACCTCCTCCACCCACTCTGCGACCCACTCTCTCGGATCCACGCCGCCAGTATTCACAATCTCCGCAATCTCGTCGGGCAGGCCTGACTCTGCTGATTCGGAAGTTGCGGATGCGTCAAGCCAATCGGTCCATTTCTGTGGCAGTGTTTGTGTGACGGTGCTGAATGTGATGCCGTGGATAGGATCGTGGAGGTAGATAGCGAAGGAGATTTGCTCGTCATCTTCTTCAGGTTCGATGATTCCTTCGTCACTCTTGGGCTGCGACATTGGACCGCCAAAAAAGTCCTTGGGCGAGGTCTGGCTGATCGCCTGGATTGCAAGGAAGATATCACTGCTGCGGACTGGGTTGGTTGCACTCAAGACCTCTGTAGCTTGTTTGGCAGCTTCCTCCAATCCACCGCGTGGGGCAAAGTAGTCAGTTGCATAAGACTCAGCGCTTACTTTTGAGAGTTTGGTACCCTCCACAAGTCCCTTGACAGCTCCCAAGTTTCTTGCTTCAGTAGCTTGTCTCCACCACGGCCCATCACTCCAGCCACTGCTGCTTGAGCCTGTGAAACCAGCATCTTCACCGCGCCTCTGAGTAGATTCTTGCCCGCGCTGGATGACCATGAGATCGCCCCCCTCGACTTGTGCCATGACGCGGGAGAAGGTGGAGTAGATTAGGGGATCGAGGGACGGGTAACCAACGATGTCGTGGGTTATGTGGATTTGTAGGCGCTCGTGTGAGGAGATGGGTGGAGCGATGGTGTGCAAGATGTTAGAGAATGTTGGCAGGGCGCGAGAACGAAGCTCGCCGCCTAGGATTAATGTCAACGTCATATCAACAGCTGGAGGAATATTTGAAGAGCGTACCTAGACCGCGTAAAGCACCAACATTGCCCTTGACCTGCTCTGCCCACCGCTGAGCCTCCTCATTCTGCCTAATTTCCTTTGCGAGAGCTTCAGCTTGCTTCACTGCAGCACTCGCCGTAGAAAACACGCTTCCCCACCATCCTCCACCCGAGCTCTGCGCCTGCACTGCTTCCGGCACAAAAGAGGCAGACTTTTCGGGCTCAGTCTCTCCTTCTCCACTGCTCGCTGGCGTGAAGCTGTTGTGGAAAGATCTCGTACTGTCACCAGACTTGCGGAGACGTGCTTTCTCCTCACTGGACCGCGCGCCATCGGTGGAGCTGGGCGTCATTGCTCGAGTAAGCTTAGGAGACGATCTTGTCGCCGATGTTGTTGATGTACTCTGTGTCCGAGGAGTATGTGAGCGACTACTGGGCTTTGGCCTCTCTGGAATGCCCAGCTCTTCGAGGATGTCTGCATCTGATTGCTGGCCGCCTGTTGCTGGCCTTGGGGCTTTAACTGCAGTGCCATCACCCTCCAAACCCTCGAACTGAGCGAAAAGCTCCTCATCCGTCAATTTCTCTTTCCTCGACATAGTTGAAGGCTTCAACATTCGTTCGATAGGTGAGTTCGAAGTTAAGTGAATGATGCTAGTTGTTGGTTGGTCGGAATTTGACAAGGGTCCTCGGCTAGTATTGCTCTTTTGGGGGCCCGACAAAAGTGAATTAAACAACCACACAGTAGTAGTATTGACAATAGAGATAATGGCCATTGACTTTATTGTAAAGATGGCTATTGTAACTCACATCTGGGCGTATCGACCAGCCACTCACCTACGAATGGGATATAAGTAGGTGTCAGAATCTCTTTCAACTTTCTCATTCTACAACATCCACAACGTTACATTGCTGTTGCATTCATCTTCTGCAATCGTCTTTCTCACTTACATTGGCTAATTCTCGTACTGCTGCGTCATCTCCGAGGTCTGGTACCCGTTGCTTTCACAAGAAGCTCTCTTTCTCTCCATTCTCAGCAAACTTTCATTGCTATCATGGACCCTAATGTACGTCTTTTCTCGGGCTGCGTCCTTGTCTTTCTGACAAATGCAGTCATATAAGGCCTACATTGTCGGTCAGCCTGGTACTGACAGTCCCTATCGTTTTGGGTCCACGTCGTCTAAATACGTCCAGCATCTGGCGAAAGTTGCTCCTCTCGGCCGTTCTGTTCGTGCTACTGGATCGGCTACTGGCCCGTTGATTGCTGCTATCTCTCCTTATGACAACCCTTATAACACTACCGCTGGGAAGACTGCTTCCCTGTCGATTGGACTAGATATCAGTGATGCTGCCCCTGTTCTCGCCACCACTGGACCGGCTGCTTCCCCGTCTGTTGGACCCATTTCTCGTCCTGAAAACCCTACTCTTACCACCGCCGGACCGGCTTCTAGCCCATCCATTGCCGCAGATACTCGTCCTATTACCCCTCCTCTTTCCGTCGGAGGCGACAGCATCCCCTCTTCTCTGTCACATTCTACGTCTCGTTCCTCATCTCCAGATGCCGTAGCGCTCATATCATCCCTTGCAAGCTACGAATCACTTTCCGATGATGCCCTTTACGATGCGGCACTCAAAGCTCAGCAAGCCATGGTGAAATGGCAAGACCAGTATATGGCCCTCCAGACCGAAATCAGTCGCATGCGCGAATCCCCTTACAACCGCAAGAATCCCAAGCCCAACCCACGCAAACTCGAAGAACCCGAGGAATACGACCGGAAGCACCACAATTTCCTGCAGCATGCCGACCCCAACACAACACGAACAACGGGTAACAACCCCGGAAATATAGCCAGACCACGTGCCAGCAATCCCATCAATAAGCCAAAAATCAATGGCTGCAGGACCAGCAACGAGCTCCATATCGATATGAACGAGCCCATGCAACCCGTCGAAGGCAAACGCATCCGCAAACCACGCGTCCTTCACGATGCCGCTATGGCGGTAACCGCCCCTCCAAAGGCCGCCAAACGTCTTCGCGAGCCCGAGAACAACACCTTCAACACGTCGACAATCGACCAGCCAGCTACCAAAAAGCAGCATACGCGCACCCGCTCCATCACTCCACCACAATGGATTAATACCGCCCGTAACATCAAATCGATCACCAAAGAACCTTCCGCAGCCCGAGAAAACTTGCCAAAAAAGCGGCAACGTCCCGCCAAAAGTACCAATCAAGTGGTTATCAAGAAAGAGCCAAAGGAGGAGACAAAGGGCAAGGATTCTGTAAGAGCGGCAGCCGCGAGACTGATGTGGGCGAAGCGCCAGGCTAGTGGGACGAATGGGCGCAATGGCGGTGCGCCGAAGGAGGGGACGATGGCTAAGGCGAAGGGGAAGGAGGCGGGGATGGAGGGGAGATTGGATAGGAGAGGATAGTGCGTGATTTTATGGGATGGAGGGGATGATACCCAAGATATCGCACAATATGCCACGGCTTTCAGTGGAGCGCACACCCAAAATCGTTCATGTGCGTGGGAAGGTTCCCTAAATACACCACATTGAATGTTGAAAATTCATATATGCGTCTATATTTCCATAACTCATATAACATCATCACATCAATCTCTCTACGTCAAGCCCTGCACCTCCATATCCGGCGCCATCGAAAGGTCATAAGGCAGATCGACAAGCCCATCCAGCATCCAATTCAGCGGGTCGAAGACTTCGTAATGGGACTCACCGCCGAAGCCATCGGAAGGGGTAAGGGTGCCGGCGAGGAGGGCCGAGTGGGCGAGACTGTTGTTGTCCGCGAGGGAGGTGGCGGAGGATTCGACGGCGGAGTCGGGGTTGGTGGGGTTTTTGAGCGCGGCTGGTTGGGAGACCGTCAGCGCTTTACGACTGTTGTGAGAGAAAAGGAAAGCAAAGGAAAGGAAAGGAAGAATGGGCGTACATTCGAGATTGCCGCGGCCCTGGGCTTGGAATTCCTCCCGCCATCGCCAGACGGAGTCGAAGACGAGACTCATGCTCATGCGGCATTTCACTTTGAGCCGCAACGAGCTGTCGGTGCCGTCATTGGCGGCGACCATTCTTCTCGAGCCCGCTCCACTGCTTCTCCAAAGCTGGGCCAAGACTTCGGCAAGCCGATTTGGGAGGTCGTTGTTGAAAACACTTATGGATCGGATGGCCTGAATGGTACGGTTGAATAGATTTCTGCCGTATTCGATGTCGACGTGGCTGGCGAAGAAGCTGTTCATCAGCTTCAGCAATGAGAAGCCGGCGGCGATGATCATCTGGAGGATATAATTTGTTGAAAAGACGAGGACATTGCCGGCGGCCGATTCGACGTGGAGGGCGGCTTCGAGGAATGAGGTCGTAGAGCGCCATAAGGCGAAGAGGTCGATGCGGTAGTCGCTCGAAGATGGAGAGTCGAAGAAGGCTGAGAGGTGGAGATGAAGTTTGGCGGCGCGGAGATAGACTAAAGAGACTGGCAGAAAATTAGTGTCCGCATAGGTTGGTGCTATGATTGCGGAAAAAGAAATATGTGAAAGAAAGGCAATGACGAGTGAAAGGACGTAGTCGAATGGGAAGATGAACCAACATACAGGAACCATCAAGCTGTAATTTCTGTTCCAGATCCTCATATTCCTTGGTAAGGAACGTCGTATGGACCGATCTTTCGTTGTCACTAACTAACCCAACAGGGTCCAAGCGATTGCTGTACAATGCCTTCGTGACTTTGTTGCTGAATTTTTCAATCAATAGTCGTCCGTAAACGTCATCAGGAAGTCTAAAGCTAGGTTCGTGTGCCCCTGAGGAAGCAAGAGTCCAGTCGTAGAATGTTGATGGAGGTTGACCGTAGCCGGTAGCGACCCTTTTTCGAATCAATATCTGTACGTTGGGCTCCGATATTGCATAAATATTGTCTTACCGTTGCGCGACAGCATTGCAAGTAGCCCACGTCCGTACTCGATCTCTCAATTCCTCTTCCCGCAGCTTGACCTTGAACTTGGTAAAGTCTTGGGCGTGAGAGGGTCGGTGCAGGCCAATTTGCATTGCGACTTGCATCATCAATCCGGAAAGCATGAAGGTCGGATCTGAGGAGGTACTACTTATTGGTAAAGGCCACGTGCAAATAATACATAATGCTTTCACAACAATATAGTTTTGCGGTACTTCTGCAATGGTTTTCCAGAGCAGCTCTGACAATGGAACCGCTAAAGAGGTCAGGAGTGAAGGATCATATCGGCGTGTCGCAACACTAATGATAGTCCAAAATAGCAAAGGGGATGATAGGTAGTATTCGTCTGTAGTTCTTGTTGGGTCGAGGAAGGGTATGAATGGATGGTAGCAGGTAAAGAAGCTGGTCACCCTATCAGAAAGATTTCTCGTATGGTGTTGGCTAGTACATACTGCTGAAACAATTCCTGCACCCGGTCGTGGGTAAGAACGATATCTCCAATCCGTCTCGTAAGCAGTAACTGCGCGTTCGGACTCCTCAGAAACGATCCACCCTCGAGCCCAGATCTCAAGTCCATCAAAGACGCCACGGCCTCCTCGGAGCCCATATACTGATCCATATGCGCAGGCAGATGGGAGATTGTAGGACTAGCAGAAGTGCTTAATGAAGCTTTGATCGTAGGTCCAGTCGTAGGTGGTGGTGCCTGTTGAAGGCCTAGCTGCCGCCTCAACTCCACGATTTCTCGCTCCATTTCTGCATTCTTGCTCCGTTTTCCCACTCTTCTGAAGTTAGACTCAATCTTACACTCCAGATTTAGGCGCCGGCATCTTGTGCATATCGTGTATAGAGGCTCGGTAACGACATCGCACCGTAGCTAATCGTTGACTCATCAGTTGTGTAACCTTGTCTGCGCACGACCTATGCCCAGCCCACCTTCTGCTGCCGGCACTCATTACAAGCCCTCTTCACCCCAGGCTGCCTCCTCTTGTCCCCAACACTGCCTTCATATCCATCCAGCTCACTCGCGCTCGAACTTTCTCTTTTCCTGCTGCGTTTGCCTTTGACGCTAGTTGGGCTGGCGGTTGTGCTTATGGCCGCAGCATTGCCGGCGCTGCCAGCACTGCTCTGTGAACGAGGCAATGCAGCGGGCAGCGGGTTCATGGGACCGGAGAAGCAAGGGGACTTTATTTTGAGACAGCGCTCCGAAGTCGGTGGTTTGGAGAAGGGCTTTGACCACTCCCGGATGATTAGCGTGTGCGCAAAGGTCCAGAATTCTTGGCGTGAGAAAATTACATGTCTACTTGGTATCTACCACCTGTAAATTTCTTAAGAGAGCCAGATTGAGATAGATATCCTATATGAAAA
This sequence comes from Alectoria sarmentosa, assembly GCA_009733775.1. Taxonomy (NCBI): domain Eukaryota; kingdom Fungi; phylum Ascomycota; class Lecanoromycetes; order Lecanorales; family Parmeliaceae; genus Alectoria; species Alectoria sarmentosa. Next base: position 260,366 of record WOGZ01000012.1, read on the forward strand.
ATACTCAGTTTTACCCACTCTTCGATTGGCCCCTAAATAAAGCCCTCAGGTCTAAAGCATCTTTCACACTGTTGAGGCTTATTGAAGCACCTAAAGAGAGATGATTTTCAACGTTTTCTCAGGACTTCAGACTCAGTGAAATTTTACAATGCAGATGATGTTAAATAATTTTGGTTCAAAGCCGGTGTTGTTGAAATACGTGGTGGTATAACTATAAGGGTTCATACTTGAGAGACATACTTTGTCATCTAAACAAAAAACACTTCTTTGGCTTGTTCTGGCCTGCTTATCTACATTCATTTAGTCCAAAGAATATAGCAAATGAACGATTGAAGACAGGCCTACTTCCTTTCAATCCAGAGCAAGCCCTAAGCAAACTTCAAGAAAGACAGCCAACAGGGTCTAATTCAAGTGACTCTCTGAGCTCAACTGCCCTCTCAGACAACGACTAAATCAAGGTGCATCGCCCTATCAAGTCAGCAATTGACGATGTGATTGGACCAGAAGTCCGCAAGCTGTCAAACACTCTGGAACAGCTTACAACCAAGAACTGAATCCTCGAAGCAGAGAACAAAGGTCTCAGAAGGGCAATATTCATTGAAAAGAAGAAAAGAACGCGTGCCAGGCCACTGTTTGATTTACTTAGAGATGATTCAAAGAGTCTATAATTCAGCCCAATCAAAATACAACTGGCTAGAGAACTTGCGGTAGTCAAGAAGGATGAGAAAGCTAAGCTCGCAGAGCAAAAAAGGATAAAAAAGGAAGAGAGACAGATACAGATGGAGGTCAATGCTGCAGAGGTAGCCCAGAGGAAGGCTGAGAAACAACAAGCCCAAGTCCGGAAGGCTCAAGAGCTAAAGAAAAAAAAGGCCGCCAAAGAGGAGACAAAACTTGCCAAGCAAGTTGCACAACAGATCCAAATAAGCCTCAAAGAGCAAGCCAAGGGGCGTAGAACAAAGACACCCCCGATACTAATACAGAAAAAGGTGATTATGGTTGAAGATTTTACTACTAAGGAGGAGGTAGTGGAAATTGGGAATGGGAGGTTAGGGAAACTACGACAGCTTCCGATACAATTTCAGCAGTAATATCAATAGTGGAACGGATTGAGATTAATTCAATCTATGTCCAGTAGAGATCTCAACTCCATACATACATTAGTTGTGGTGTGATGTAAAATTTGGCTTATTGATATATATCTGGTGAAGGTGTGCGCATAGTGGAACCGTGCGCAAAGTGGGGAAGACTCCTATCCGACAGCATTGTTTCATCGATATCCGTTGATGGCAGATTTACGTCAAGCTAAGATGCAATATCATGAGCCAGGCTTTCCTTTGTGGCACAGCTTCTTCTTGACAAGGAACAGCGGTACGGCATACTTCAACGTTGAGGTCACTCGTCTTCTAAGGTTTGCAAGTATTTCCTTGTGAAATCTTCCGAGCTATTATCAGACCATGCCAAGCTGAGGAAATGCCTGTCACGATTGCACGATCAGTGCACTATCCTTTTACCAACCCGTAGCTGGCGGAATGTCCTCATACGTTCCACTCAAAAGAGGCCACCTGGTTCACAGGCGCGTAGATATCGCATCTCAAACCCTTCTGCCGCATCCTGTGGCTTAACGAACTCTTAAGCTCGTTGCCTTAATCAGGTTATCGGCTTGCCCGCTCAGAAGATTTTCTTTCGTTCTTGCAAGATTGTACTCCCCTGGAATTGCTGGGATGTTGAGATCAAAATTGGACTGGGAAATGTGGGGTTCAATTTGAATCGCCCCCTCGCTGTTCTAAAGCCATTGCGACGTATCGGCCGCTGCAATACTTAACACCCATGGTACTCTTTGCGCTCTCAAATTAAGGAGAGGTATCTTCGACTGTTCTGTGAAGAACAACAGTCGATACGTTTCTAGCATGCGACTACAGTCACTGTCATACTGGCCCCCTAAAGCCAAAAGATCCCTGGTTGCCCTACTAGGCATTTCCAATCTAGTTTCTGCCACAGTCTATTACCCTGAACCTCCAGATACAAAAACATGCAGCCAATTCCTTGGGCGTCCGCTCGACCGTTCAGCATGTCAGGCAGCTGTGGACAACATACCCCGGGGCGACCTTCCCAGCATATTCACCACACGTTCACAAACCGCAACCAACAATTACGTTGAGGTTCCGGTTCGCTACACTGATTCGGACAGCAACCCTCGTTGCGTTGTCACCATCGATCTCGATGGCCATTCGCAGAGAGACCAATTTGTATTCGTCCCATATGGTCAGGTTCGATTGATGGCGCAGCGAATTGTGGACTTCTGTGTTGGCATTTTTGATCGAGGGGGGTTTATGACGTATGGGGTCGGAAGGACTCTTGAGGCTCTGATCACTCCTACAGCTTACAGTGGTGGCAACACTGATATTCCCACGCCAGCATATGTCGAGCAACCAGATGAGTCTGTTGGTCTTGCAATTGTCGCTGTACCATCGAACCAAGATACAGGTGCGGCTTACAGTGAGTCGGATTTTTTTCTGTCCGATGCGCCGAAATCGAAACGCCCCAGTCCTCGCTGTCTGCCCTGTCCATTCAAATTATATTGATTCTTTCACAGACGTACCATACTACATGGTGATCAGCGTCTCTGGTCCTCGGGTCGAATTGGACCCTGAAAACACAGACTACTCTATTTCTTCAGTGGCCATCGCAGAGTATGCTCTCTTATCTCATCTCTAAGTTTTATTGACGGCAAATACAGGATACAGGACATGTTCCTGAGCTCTAAGACCTCACCAGTTCAGAATCGCCTTGCAAGAGTGCTTGAGGGATTACAGGGTGGTCGGTACGCCCAGCGAAGACCCAACCACCCGCGCTGGTGGGTATACCCAATAGAACCGTTAACTCCCGTCCCAAATAATGTCATATACGGTTGTGATGCAAGTCTCGGAAGTCCTAGCTTAGCCAACTGTGAAGCTGCGCTATACCAATTTGTGCAATCTGGGGACGTGTCACTTGATCCTGCTTCTGGGCCAGTCATCAAGATATCCGGTACGTGTCCTGTAAGGCCAACGCATCGTTTTTGGATAAGAGTCTCTGAAAGTCATTGCTCGATCTAGGAAATTGTGCGATAGCTGTAGGAGCTAATGAGAAGCATTCTACGACTTGGGACATTCTGCGAAGTGTTGCCGAGACTTTGGTGCAGACGTGTATCAGTAGTCCCGTGTCTGGAACTCTGGGTGGCACAGCAATCAGTCAATCCATCGTTGGGCGGAAGAGAAGCAGTCTTGACCAAAGACTGACAAGTAGGAACGCCCCACTCCTTCGTACTCTATACGAGATAGTAGCTAAGGCAAACGTAAAGGATCAAGTAAAGTCGACTTCCCACCTACCTTCGAAATTGCCGTCTACCTCCAACAGCCGTTCAACGGTGCTGCGGATGCTACATGTTCATGGGGCGTAGTGGCGAGTCATCAAGGGGACGTGCGAGATTGCCCAGCCAGAGCGGCGCCTGTTCGACCACCAGAGCGCAGACTTGGCGCAAATTTGACCCTGATTGGAAAATTCACATCTGCAGGATCCTTCACAACCTCGGCAAACGTGACTACTAATTCCTCGACTATGGTGACTGTTGAAAATGATCATACCTAGACACCGCGAACGGTTCGTGTGTAGAAACACCGTTGAGCGTTCTGGTATGCCCAAGTATCATTTAGGAACCAAAGTTGGTCGGCTTGCAGCACACGGATGAAAAGGGGCATCTGGCGCCCAAGGCGAAATTATTCTTCGTTGCATCTACACGCAGGCCACAACATATCTTTATCGGCCTCAAAGTCTTGATATGGCTTACCGAAAATTTCGCATTACAAATTGCCCCATGCAGGCTTTGGCATGATGACATTGCGCTGAGCGCCACGACAACAATTCTAGAGCAAACAGCTCTAGAATTGGGTTCGTAGCCACGCCAAAGCTGGACTCCATGTGGATGATTCGGAAACATCGCTTTTCTCCAACAGATGCTAAAACATCCTTTCGATCATTGATGGTAGTTCGCGGTACCAAGATCACTTAGGAAAGCATCCTGCACAACAAGAAGGGCGTCGGCACCTCGCTGAACGTTGCTCTTCTACCTACATCCTTTGCTGGACCTTGAGAGTTCGTGGTCGTAGCATGAAGTCGAGGGTGTATGAACCGAAGACTTCGCGAAAGGACCTGATAGCAACGCAGTAATTGAATGATATAGATTTGATGAAGCATTGATGAGGCAACTAAAAAATAGCACTAGCAAGCGCTCTCTCTACGTTCGTTATTTCCTCTTTTGCCAACAATGTTTGCTGCAAGAACGACCAAGCCATCCCCCGCCCACCTACCATCTTTTCCCCTGCGCTCTAAAGTCCTTCACCAAACATCATCACTACTAGCTCCATCGATAACATCAACTCTTCGAGCTTTATCAATACATCATCATCATGCATCTCAGTATCTCGTTGCTCTTTGTCACCTCTCCATGCCCCTCGCTTTTGCTTCCGCGATACCTCCTCCCGCTTTGGCAAATTCGACTACGAATGCAACACTCACTCCACCAGATCGATGCTACTTGGGGATCCGTGTCAAAGGCGACAGCAATATGGACAAAAATGGCCTCTTCGTTGCCAACTACCACACCGGTGCAGGAAATATGTCGATCAGGGTTTATCTGGCTTGCAATAACTTGTGTCCAGTGTCTGAGTGATTGTCACTGCTCCTACAAAGTTTCCCTCGTTGCAGTTGGGCGTCGTCGCTCCCCATTCTGTTGTTGGATCACCGAGGTATTTCGCAGTATCTGGTTGGTCCTAGCATGTGCTGTCGAAAGCACCGTTCAGCTGCGTGCGATTGGAAGCTTGTCTTTTCGCAGCAGATTGAAAAGTTGGAACATTGTCGATGGGTACAGCTGCCGCAAGGTTTAGAAATGCGGAAGCTGTCACACCGAGAGGAGGAAAGGAACATGACATTGTGAAAAGGAGCGAGCGATGAATCTGTTCTGAGAGTGCGACGCACGAATTTTTAGCAGCAAAGGTCTTGAATAAGAACATGGGATCAGACTCGTCTTGAGGAAAGGCATCGAGGGGTCGCAACCTTTCGTACACAAGCACGTTGATAGCCAACACTTATACTATGCAAAATATAATATAAATGAAAACGAATATATACGAAAAATGTGAGGTGAAAAGATGAAAGTAAAAAATTATTAAATCAATAATGAACTATTAGTTAATTAACGTCGGAATTAACGGATTTAACGCGAAGCCTATTCATTTAGCGCCTCTAGCGCGGTAATATATACTTTAAGGTAATTAATCAACGAAAAATTAAATTAAGCCAGCCAGCTCCAGCCACAACAGGCCAGCCATGTGGACTATAAACTCGAATGAAAATGTAGATTCAAAGAGTACTTTGTTCTAGCCCAGTAATCTCAGCAATGGAGAAACGTAATTTACTCTACGCATAACGCACCAAGCAGGGATTCTATCTGATATTCAGCAACACGACAAAAACAGCAGGGGAGTGAAAAAACAGCGGAGCGCTGAGATAAGCAAAATACCCTGTGTCCGTGAGAAACGAGAATTGATATTTGGAAATGCTTCTTTCTCTTTGAAGCCCCATGTATCGGAATCTTAAGCCCACGTTTATAGGTGATTCTTTCTCTGTCGGCTCCTCTAGTTGGTACCACGGGTAATAAATACTGCGCCTGACAAAGGACAAAGCATGGGTCATGACCATTCTCATGGGTATTTCTGTTTCAGCCTCCTGAATATCATGTTCGTGGCGCTAAGCGGTGGGCTAACGGTCTGGCCGAGATTCGGCGTGAAAATCCTGCCATAGAGCTCTGTATTTCTATCAATGTTAGGTAATAGGTATACACTCTGAGTACTTTGGTCGAACCTTTACAGCTGGCTCCAACACAGTCATCGTCTGAACATAAGCAATTATTTAAATAGCATATTTCAGCCTTGCGCAGCATTTGTGGAACGGATACCAACCTAACAATCGTCCCATGCGAGACAAACTGCGCTAACTGTACTCAGCCACGCTCTCGTAAATTGGCTTGGCATATTTACCATTTTACCACTTTCTTGTCTTGAAAAAGGGTAAAGCAGCCTCACTCCTCTTCTTTTCTCCGTCTTCAGCATACTTCTTTCTCACTTGCACACGGCCAGTCCCACGCTCTTTGACAGCATCTTCGAAGTTACAGCGTTAAGAACCAGCTTTCACACAGCACTTGTGGAAAGCGATCAAAAGTTCATTGTGTAACTAACACAATATTGCCAAAATGATCTCCCTCACTTTCTCTCTACTGTCTTTGATCGCTCTCAGCGTGGCCCAAAACCAGACCGTCTCCCTCTTTCTCCCAAATGCGGACCCGCAAAGCCTTGTTGGATCCATCGTTGGCGGAGTAAGCGACCCTGACCCAACTCTCCAGAAGATGCGAGAGCTGACGATGAGCCTAATTAGGATGCCACAGCAACCACCTACGTTGTTCAGTGCGCTAATGGCGGATCCAATGGTGCAGCAGCAACCACCGCAGCAGCAACCACCGCAGCGGCAACTACGAATGCCGCCGCTGCAACGACCGATCTGGGCGACGATGGTAGTGATGCCTGCGGCTTTCCAGTTCCTGTAACCCTGGTGGAGGGTCCATCGACTGTTGCGTATTCAATCGCACTCGATGACTCGTAAGATTTAGGTCCCTGTGTTTGGCCGCTTTCGCGACTGACTTCCGTGCAGTACCGTATCCATTAATTGCGTTCTCTCAGGCACTTCTGTAGCAGTGTGTACCGCGGCTGCCACCGGTGCTATTCTTACCCAGGAGTCTGTACCTACCCTGACAGCCACCACTCTATCTGGCACCGACGTCTCCTATCTGCCAGTCGTTATTACGGCCGGCTCAGTCACCAACACTGCATCAACACCCACCTCTACCACCGCATCTACGACGGGGGCTGCAAAGGGAGGCTCTACAACTTCAACTGGGGCCGCGAAGGGAGGCTCTACAACTTCGACATCTTCGACGGGTGGAACACAGACACAAACTGGTAGCACGACCAGCGCATCTACGAAAGCGAGCGGTGCCGCTATACACATGGGACCAGCGATGGGTATGGGAGCAGCAGGTGCTTTGGTTGCCGTCGCTGCTGTGGTGTTGTAAGTGCAGCGTTGTGGGAGCTCTGTAAAAAGTTGAAAGCGATTGATTGGCATGGCTGCATACTCGCATTAAAGTGTACATTAGCGTAGGCTTGCATAGGGTCATTCTGAAACGATCTTAGAGTAGTGCAAAAGCAGACTGCTGCAGGAAGACCGAGCACGGCCGAGCACGACCGAGCTTGCTGAGATCATGACTGCAACCAAAAAGATATCCGTAGCTGTCACACGACCCACGTCCTCACAGAAATGGCCGCATGATCATAATTGCCATCCGCAACATGATCAGGAAGATATAGATTCAGGATCAAGAAACATCTGCGCTAAAACATGTTTCTTTCAACTTTTGATGATTTGATTCGCTGGTCTAGTTTACAAGCATTTCCAGTGGCATCGTCGTCCTCCACTAAACGACACGACTGTCAAGATAAAGATTGATGACAGCACAGCAAAATATTGCATTATTTCTGCCGGTAAGTCAAAGCGCCTTCACAAGGTCGAATGACAAGCTCGTTTGCCTTGAATATGCAGGAGTTGCTCCGACTGCAACTTCCTCCATCGTCACATGAGCCAACCGTTGAGACTGTAAGGTAAGGTGGTTAATTGGGGGGGCGGGACGGCTAGAAGTTTAGGGGGATTGGCTAGCGTCGCAATCTAATCCCCGAAGACGTCAACTACAATTGTTCTTCTTTCTCCATGGCGAAACGATAGACGCTCATATCACTGTACCCAGCAGGCAGCAACTCGGCCCCTGCAGTCATTCCATCGGTACCTGGGCCACAGCGCCTTGCGACAAATTCGCGCAGCTTGCCGCGGACTCGGTCAGCCTGCGGCCTATCGCATGAACGACTGCATCAGCCTAGGATCAGTACACCTTGCACTTCCTCGAGCGACTCCCCTTCCCATCGTTTTCTCTCCATTCAGCAGAGATGGCTTGAAGAACAAAGTCACCTACACTTGAGCCCCACCACATTCCGGCCTTCGAGGGCCACTGAGAACAACAAGTATATTCAACGAGGGGCAGCAACGTCGCGGACGCCCGCAGCAGCATGACGAGCCTAAATTTTTCATTTCCCCCAACAGAAGGCCCTCCACTCTGAAAGTTTAAGGCGACAGGAAACCAAAAGAAAAGAAAAGAGCAATACTATAAAGATGCACGGCACAAACAACGGCGTTGGTGTGGACGCTTTACCTCCTTTTAGCCTCGGGTCGCTGAAGGGCCACAAGATTTTGCCACGCAGGAAAATCATCTCAGATGACGCGGATGATGGGTGGCCCATACGGCAGGAGCGGAGAATGAGGCCTAAAAGCGAGCAAATCAGCTACAGCTCCGCGGAACGTATCAAGTCGTGGATACCGGAGCCTTCGCCAATTCAAGTCATTCCCGTGGTCGGTAAACCGCTGACACCACCGATCAATTTCAGGGACGACTTTCAAAGCTGGATTAACGATGTCGCCTTAAGGGGGCGAGTCTTCACCAGGACACGCACAAGCCATGGTCCTGGCCCCACACCCTTGGTTCAGCAAAGTCCACCGACTCCAGAAACAACTCCGCCCAAGATTCATCGGATCAGAACTGCAGCTTCGCGCTCGTCCACTCGTAATACATCAGACAGTCGGAGAGACTCGTTCAAGACCGCACAGGAAAACCAGTCCTCGGACGATGAGAGTCAACAACCACTCGATTCTCCATACCACCACCCCGCGCGGGAGAAATGGCGAAGAGCAACGGGGCTGTCTCAGCATAAAGATGTGGGACTTGGCCTGGGATTGGAATCAGAGGACGAAGGACCTACACCAAGGCAGATGACTCCTAAGCACGTAGCGACTAAGTATCGAGATTTTGGCACGTTTGATGGAAATTGGGACGCCAGTGACGGAGATAGACTGGAGGGCGGTAGTCAAGAAGATCATAGCTCAGCAACTTCTGTACCATATGACAGGCGACATCACAGACGCCCAAGGATGGCAGAACCACCCACCCTAGACTCTCCTACGTTAGGACAAGAGGTTCAATCTTCTCTAAAAAAGACCCTCAGTCTACGGCAGAGAGTCGAGAAAAGCCGACATAGTCCACCAATTACTTCAACCGACAATTCTGCGGAGCAATCACTTTGGCCTCTGAAGGAAGACCACTTTGACGTTGACGCCGAATTACGCGACATGAACAATAAGCGGCTTTCACAGGTGTCTGCCACCTCCACCGTAGTTGAAGCTATGGTGATTCAATCTCCACCCCGGCGACGTCAAACATTGCGACATACTGTCAAGATGGAAGACATGAACTCGAGCACTCCACCACCACCTTCTAACCGTAACTCCCTGAACTCCAACGAACATTTGTCACTTCGAAGACGTCTCCGCAGGAGCGGAAGTCCAGATCGGGAACTACGAAAAAGCTACGCATCTACAGACACTCCTGAAAGTGTAGGCTCCAATCCTGCCAAAGCAAGACATGATCTTGCCCCAACAAGCGCGTTTCCCGACCGCTTATCCTCCCTTCAATCTTCTGCCTCTGGTAGCAAACACCTTTCGAGGACCTTTTCACTCAACTCGCGTCAGCAATCATCAAGACCAACAACCGCCCCTGAAGAATCCGTCGGCTACTTTGATGTTCCACCACGCCGTGATCGTCGAACAATGTCTGTTGTGATACACCCTCCAAGACCATCGAAAGTTGAAGGCAAGCCTGAAAAGGGAGTTGAAAGATCTACCCTCGCCCAACCCTCGTCACCTTCGGTACCGACCAGTAGTCAAGTCTCGAGGACAACGTCTGTGACTTCTGTGGGGATGGGTTCTCATTACAACTCACCAACGTCTGTAGACCAACCTCACGCAACCCTCTACCTTAGCGATCCTCCAGACGAGCATGGTCTCAGCGTAGATCGAAACATGGGTGAGTGGTCTGCAATCCGCCCACGCTCGACCCTTGTGACACCGTTTTCTCTTCGCTCGGCTCACTCGTCCACTCCTGGTACACTTGAGGTCAACGAAGCAACCGCCATAAGTATCTACCCTCACACCAACAAGTCCATACTTGTCATCCAGCAGATGGCAGGAGGCAGCGACTCTAGCCCTAGAGAACGGTCAGCGATAATTGCTGGGAACGCCAATATCGCGCTTCCGGGATCGATCACCCCTATCGTTCACCATCAATCACCACCCAGGGAGATATTGACCTCACCACTGCAAAATCCACGCGATGCTCCGCAACCTCCGCAACCTCCAGATCTCAGAGTCATTGCACCAACGCCCGCAAATGGTCGTCCGTCATCTGAAGCAACGCCGCCTATGCCAAGTACTCCAACCACAACAAAACGTTTCAGCGCTCCAATCACATCGATTAAGCGCCGCGCCCTTTCAGCTCGTCGTCATTCCGAGACGTTCATCTCGCCGTTTGCCCGGACATTCTCGCTTCGTGGCATTGCTAGCACTCCTCGTCGGCGCCGAACCATGGCGGATGACCCAGAACCAGGGTCCAAGCTCCACCCTTTCTGGCGGCCTCGTGGCTTCTGGGAAGATGTTGACAGCGACAGCGATGAGGAGTTTGGGAACACTGGACTCCTGATTGGGAGCCGAAGACCGTCCCAGAGCATCAACGAGACTACGCCTCGGCGAACAGAGTCCATAACGCGTCGTCTAAGAGGTTCACTACGTTTGCCCCACCCCTCGCAACGATTGCGGCGGTCGTCTGTGTCTTCCGAGCTCAATCAAAATCTGTACGAGTTTGTCAACACGAACAACGGGCGTGACCATGAGGAGAGCAAGAGGGACGGTGTACTCATCCAGCCGAAGTATCAAGGCGACGAAGGGCAGACAAGTGATAGCGTTCCTAGGAGAACAATGTCATTAACGCGCCTACTGACAGGATCGCTTCGGTTGCGTCATCCCGCACGTCGACAGCGACCAATGTCTATCAGTGCGCCACTGCATCCGAATGAAGATGAGTCCTTGAATCCGACAGTCAACGGTGGACAAGAGTGGAAAGCAGATGTCCCACCTCGGCGAACCATGTCGTTGACTCGCCGACTGACGAGATCACTGCACCATCCTGCGCGTCCACCGCGGCCGCTGTCGATGTCTTCCCCGCTAGATGCAAATGATTGTGAATCGATTCACCCGAATTGTCGTGGCGGTGAAGAGCAAGCAGCCGAGGGGATGCCGCGCCTTGGCCATCCTGTACGATTGGTGGGGTTCAAAGCATTTGCGCAGAAGATTGAGCGGAGGCGGGAAGCGAGGGAGGAGGGACAAAGGGAGGAGAGGAAGAGGTGGTTGACAGATAGGATCAGGCATGTGAACACGGAGGACGACATCGTTCGGACCGAGCACTTTAAGAGAGAGATGGGTGGGTGGTGAGACAAGCTTATGTTGGGTTGAGGGGAATATAGGCGGGGGGATATTGAGCGAGCGTGCCTGTGATTGGAAAGATACGGCATGGTACCTTGGAGTTCTGGATATATCATGATGGGACGGCAGTGATGATTCTCCTACGTTTTGGCCGGCACATATGTAAGGGTGCGATAAGGGCGAGGGTGCATTCATCCTCTGTGGACCTCTCCCTTCCTTTGCGTTGTACTGTACTGGCTACACTACACCATCTGGAAGCGCTGAAGAAATGGATTCCTTGCGTACAAAATGCCGAATAGGCGGCCCTCTTTCACGTTGGTCAAGACACCTTGTACATTCTTGCAGGCAGCAAGCGTGTCGAGCGTCGTATGCATATGGTCAAGGATGTAGAGACCGCGTAGTTGACTGAGCTGTACGAGTACAAAGCGCAGACGTATAACGATTTTGGATCAGGTTCAGCAGTGGTGGCAGGATTCATCATCACGGCCGAAGAGAGTAAGTGAGGCGATTGGTTGATTGACGAATTTGGCTTGAATGCCGTCATGGTGCAGAAGCAGGCAAGCCATCAGCACCCTAGCCCTGGCTGACACAATGACCAAGGAATTGTGTCCAATCTCCATTTGAGTACTTATTAATCGAACCGACTGGCAGTACAAGTACATGTACAATTCATGTACCTACAACTTGAGCCCTGCCTATACATTCATCAAATATTACCCATCACTGCATCTCGGACATTTAAATTTGCCCGTCGCATTCGACAAGGAAATCATTCACCCTTGACGCGAGAGGGATGACATAAGCGGCAACTACAGTACTACCGGAACCACTGACCCTCGACCCTTGTCCCTTTCTGCCGGCTGCCCAAATCTTTGAGCAGATCCGTCGTCATAATCCATCTCCAGCTCACCCTGCACCGTCACGATCGACCTGCCTGAGCCAATACCACACAACCAGGCAGCCTCACACACGCCTGCTCCCTCGCTGACTGTCATCTCCTGCATCTCTCACTCCCACCTTTTACTTCCATAACCCCTCCTCTACCATCTCCCCTCCGTCTGAATCTGGCCATTGTGTCGAGGCCTGTCGTGGTCAAAGTGCCGCCCTCTTCGGCGACCTCACTACCAATCTCCCTCTTGAACATCTGGAAGTCAACTGTTCATCATGTCTACCATACAGAACCTCAAGAACTTCATCAGACATGGCAAGCAAGCCAGACAAGCTCATGGTGACCCAACAACAACCATCTCCCCCGTCCATGCCCAGCAGCAACGATATGCTCCACCTCCGCCAAACGCCCAGTATGCCATGAGCGACCCTAACGTCCTCGACCATAAACCTTTACAGCACGCCAACGTTCCAGGGGGAGACTATTCAGCCGCAAACATCGACAATCGCAATGTGGCCGCCCAGGCCGGCGGTGCCGCCGCCAGAGCAGCGGGAGACAAGCAGAAAGTGGGAGACGCGAGCGCCGTGTCACGATCAGGAAAGGAGACAGATCCGTCAGTGCTGGAGAGAATCGTCGCAGAAGAGAGGGAAAGCCAAGGGAAGCTGCCAAAATATCCCGGCTTGGAACGATGGACCTTGCTGGAAAAGATGGGCGACGGTGCTTTCAGCAATGTATATCGTGCCAGGGAAGCCAATGGTCAAGGACCCGAGGTTGCCATCAAGGTTGTCCGCAAATTCGAGATGAACTCCACACAGGTAAGCTTGGAATCGGCGCCGGCGTCTCTTCTTTCTTCTCTATTGCACTGCAATCCTTGAATTTCCACCCTCCTTTAATATATCGTCTACGGCGACGCCTTGCCAACAACAGATGGTGCAATAGGGCGACTCCCATCTACATCCGGATTTTAAAAAGCAACCCAAGGTTGTGGAGGTGCGCATAGGATTCCTTGTTCACCTGCTGCTTTGCACCGTTGGACTTGTCATCCTTACCTTTGCAAAGTAAACTTCTACTGACCATCATTCGTCTCACACAGAGGGCCAACATTCTCAAAGAAGTTCAAATCATGCGCCAATTAGACCATCCCAATATTGTCAGGCTCATCGACTTTTCCGAATCTCGGCAGTATTACTACATAGTTCTCGAGCTTTGCCCTGGTGGCGAGCTGTTTCATCAGATTGTCAGATTGACATATTTCAGCGAAGATCTTAGCCGTCATGTCATTGTGCAGGTTGCGGAAGCTTTGGAATATCTACATGAAACTGCTGGAGTGGTACACCGGTATGTGGGCATCACGTTATTTGTGTTGCAATGCTGATTCTTGAACAGAGATATTAAGCCTGAAAATTTGCTCTTCTACCCCGCTACTTTCATTCCTACCAGAAACCCCAAACCTCGATCAGCTGAAGATGAAGACAAGGAGGACGAGGGAGAGTTCATCAGTGGTATTGGAGCTGGGGGTATCGGGACGATCAAGATTGCAGATTTCGGATTATCAAAGGTCATCTGGGACAGCCAAACCATGACACCGTGTGGTACCGTTGGATACACTGCACCGGAAATCGTCAAGGATGAACGGTATTCAAAAAGCGTTGATATGTGGGCACTGGGCTGCGTGCTATATACGCTGCTCTGTGGTTTCCCGCCTTTCTACGACGAGAGCATTCAGGTCCTTACCGAGAAAGTGGCACGAGGCCAATACACCTTCCTTTCGCCGTGGTGGGACGATATATCCAAGCCGGCACAAGACCTCGTCTCGCATCTTCTTACTGTTGATCCCGAACGACGATACACCATCCAGCAATTCCTCAATCATCCATGGATTCGGAACACCAGAGAAGAAACATACGCCGCAGCCGATGCTCCACCCCTCGCCACCCCTCTCTATACCCGTCAAAAGGAGTACGGTTTCGGGAATCAAAGACATGCTGGCACCACACCGCCGGATGCCTCGGCAAGCCAATACCTCGAAACGCCAGGCGGTCACCAACGCCGCGTGGACTTCCGCTCCCCTGGCGCTGTCAATCTGCGTGAGGTCTTCGATGTCAGCTACGCCGTTCACCGTCAAGAAGAAGAAGGCAAGCGCCGCAAGAATTTCCCTCAAGGCTATCGTGGTGCAGCCGGCATCAACGGCCTAAATCCGCTCAACGAAGACGATGATGATGACTATGATGATCTGGAGGATGACTCGGCACCTGCCCAGAACCCACCTTCGAAGCTGCCCAAGCCTCAAGGTGGCGCCGCGGACGTCAGCAACGTAGAACAAAAAATGCGAAGCACGAATCTTGGCAATCCTAGTAGTGCTGCCCAAGCACGACAAGCCGCTGCACCGAAGCAGGCCGGCTATGGTCAACACAGTCCTGCCGTCGCAGCGGCAGCGAAGCAGCAGGTCAGGAAACATCGAGGCGCTTTTGAACTCAGTCTGGATAATGCAACACTCCTAGGACGAAGAGGGAAGGGGCAAGACCCAAGTAAACTCAGGGAGCAGATTGTGCAGTAGTGTACCGGAAGCCCATTGAAGAAGGGAGAGGAGATCGGGACAGAAAATTGGAGATGTCATTGTGCATAGGGAAATGATGGAATGCTTGCACGTAATTTTCGCATGAGGCTCATGAGCTAAACGGCATCAATGCTTTTTCTCTTCTCCTCAGAATTTGAGCTATGATTAAGCAAATAGCCTATCAAATGAAACGTTTGCACGGACATCTTGTATCTGAAGCCTGGAATCGTAGATGCGAGTATAAGTGTGTGTGTGTGTGTGTGTGATTCCTACATCGGAGGGGCGTCCCCATAACCTTATAGGCTATGATGGATCTGTTTAATCCCACTCGACCTCTATGGGTCATGTTCGATATTAAGTACATTATGTTTACGAGATTAACTCGTCCCATTTAAAAAAAAAGAAAAATAATTTTTAAAATGCTTTTTAAATGTTTTCAAAATTTAAATAAATAATCTTTAAGATTGCAATTGCAATTATCGCCTCGATATTAAAAAGTTATTTTCAATTAATCGTTTCAAGGTGTTAAATCTTACGTCTGACATTTTAAGATAATAAAATATCGCTTTTTATACGATAATAATATTCTCTTTATTGTTATATAAATAAATTCTCTTTTATCGAATTTATGTTTAAATCTTTTTTTAACAATTCGAAAAAGCGATCGCGATTATTTAAATTAAAAGGATTTTGATTCGTTAAAAAGTTATTTTATTATTTTCTTCGCTCGAAATAAATAATAATGAGATTAATTATTAATATATCGTAAACTTTTAAATTAAATAATTGAATAAACTTATTATCGAACAACGATTCTTTATTAATTTATTTTAAAATTTATAAAAATTTATATCTCTCGCGAAGTTTTTACTCATTATTCATTAATATAAATTCGAAATTTATTATAATCTTTTTATACGATAAAAAGTCATTTTTATATCGAATAAATAAAATCGAATATATTATTTTTTATATCTTTATTATCATTATTTGAGCGATGAAAATATAAATATTAATTATATACTTTTTAGAAATTTAATCGATATAATCGATATAATTTATTATTAAATTTAAATAAATTTTGTTATCGAATTGTTTATCGAATATTGCGATATATTATTTTTTAAAATTCGCGTTTCATAGAAATGCGATAACGAAAAATTGTATTTGATTCGAATTTTCGATGTGAAATTATTTTATATAATTCGAAATGAGTGCGAAGTAATTTTTATCGTATATTCGAAATAACATATTTTATAATATTTTTATAATATCGTATTTATTTTCTTATATTTAATAATATCTAATATAATAATTAATTATCTTTGAATATTTTTTTATTTATATTCAACGTCGAATATAATCGAAATATTTACGATTTATTTTTAAAAAATTGAAAATTATAAATTCTTTTAATATCGATAATATATATTCGCGAATTATTTATATTATATTTAAAAAACGAATAATATTTAATATTCGAAAAATATTTAAAAATTATAAAGTTTTTATATTTTCATTTTCTTATTTCACGAAATGTGATTAAAAATGAGAATGAAATTTATATAAAATTGATATACGAGATTAAAAAAATTGAAATGTTTAAACGCTTTCGATTATAAATAAATGATTAAAATTTTTATAATTAAATTATATTAAAAATAAGAAAGTAAAAGTCGCGTTAAATTATAATTATTAATAAAAAAATGAAAATATATCAAAAAGGCGAGATTGATTTTTATGTTTATTTAAAATAAGACATATAATGTTTATCGATCTCGTAAACTCAATAATTTATTATCTTTAATATAAATGAATTTTTATTATGCGATTTATAAATTAATAAAATTATTAAAGCTTAACGTTTTTAAAAACGTTTAAAGTTTATATTTTTATTATGTATTTTATCGTTTATATTGCTCGATTCGACTTTATAAATATTTTTTTAATGTTAATAATGCGATTATTTCACGTAACTCGTCTCTTTTTCTCGAATAAAAAACATTATTTAATGATATATTTTCGAATTTGATAATCTTTTTTATAAAAACAATTAAACGTATCGATTACATTATATATATATAAAAAATCTTTTAATATTATCTTAATTCGTAATTATATTATTATTAAGTTCACAAATTTTTACATTTTTATATAAAAGTTCATAATCGAATAATATAATTTTAAGACGTATTTGCGAAGTTTACGTTTAAAATTTTCCACGCATATTTGTTAATTAGTCTCTTAATTTTCATTAATTAATTATTTAATACGTTATTTAATCGTTAAAAGTAAACATTATTGATTTTTTTAAATGTTTTAAATATTTTATTATAACGTTTTTTTGATTAATTAATCGATTATCTTATTATTTAAAACATTTTTATATATAATTATTTATTATATAATAACAAATATCTTTTTTTCTCTGAGTCTCGCGAATTTGATAACGATTTTTTAAAGAATATATTGTTTCAATTATTTTTGAAGATTGATTATAAACTCGATAATTATGTAATTATTTATTTAAATAATAAACGCTAATAAGTTGATATTAATTGCGATTTAATAAATCATATCGATTTTTTTTAATTTTTTAAAATATATTATAAAATAATCGTTATCGTTTAAATATCGTTTTTATATTATATTTATTTAAAAAACATATATTAAAACATCGATTTTTTCGTTTATTTCGTTTTCGTTTATATATATATATAAAGTTTAATAATTAACATTGATTTTTATAAAATGTTTTATAATAAACTCTTTTTTACTTTTGCAAATTTTAATTTTCGAAGATTTTCATTATAATAACATTATATAAAAAAAATCTCTACTTTATTCTTTTTTAAAATTATTATCGATTTATTAAATCTTTAATTATTTTAGAAAGCTTTTGAATCGTGCACGCTTTACGATCGATTTTTATTTTTCGATAATTATTTTAATCGATCATATTGCTTCGTAATTTAAATTAATTTATAATTTAAATATTGTTTTTACGATAATTTTTTTTTAAATTATTCGAATTAAAAACATGTGATATTTTACATTTAAAGCAATTTTCGAGACATTTTTAAATTCTTTTAAAATAATGCATATAATTCTTTTCTAAATAATTTTAAAAGTTTATATAATCTTTTTTTTTTAAGTTTATAATCTTTAACGAATAAAGTGTATTAAACGATACATTTAAAAAACAAGTTAAGATTCATAAATTAAATTTATGATATTTAAGGCAAATAAGAGCGGAACGAATTTAAATAACGTCGATCAAGCGAACTTTATTTGCTTTTTTATACGTATATAATTTATTTTGATTGCTATATAAAAAGCATTTGCTTAATAATCTTATTTTTAATATATTTAATCGAATAACTTAATTGCTTTTTTGATAAATCGTTTAAAATTATAATAAAAAAATCGATTTTATTAATAATTCGATTTAAGATTATATATAATTAATTATAAATAAAAACCTTCGATTATAAACATAAGTCGACTTGTTATAAAGATTAATTTTACGATTTATTAATCATTATATTAAAGATTAAGCGAATTAAATATTAAATGCGTCGAAAAAATATATATAAATTGTTCGAATCGAGCGAAGCAAGAAATATGCGTGATATATAATAACATTTATCATTATATTCGCCTTTAAAAATGCGATAATTAAGTATTTTAAATTCAATATATTTAATTTATAAGCGTGTTTCATTGCATAAATCTCATAATTGTTATAAATTTCTTAATAACATTATCATATAATTTTTTTTCAATTTCAAATAATGAGATAATAAAAAAATTAATTCAAAAACGTTTATTAATTCGATAAATAAAAAGAAATTATTTTTTTCGTTAATGATTTAATCACGATTAATACATATCGTTTTAATTTTAAGAAATTTGTTAAAAATTTGATTATTGAATTAAGCGACGTTTTTATTAAAGATATAAAGAATTATTTTAGAAATGTAAAAGTTAAGTGCTCGATATAAATTCAAATCGCGATAAATAACATTAATCAAATTTATGATAATGTTATTTAATAATTAATCGATAAATTAATCGACAATTTTTTATTCTTTTATATTTGCTGAAATTTTATTATTTATATTTAAAAGATTATTTATAAATGCTTTTATATCAATACGACCTTATTTAATTAAATTCGAATTACGAAATCTCATATTTTTCGTGAATTTGAGGATTTGAATGTGATTTTATAAATATGAAATTTTTAAAGTAAATGTAATGATACGCTCTGACTTAGCGCCTTTAATGATTAATAAAATTTGACGAAAGTCGTCGCAAAAGCATATAATTATATCATTAAACGATTTAAGATTTTTACGAATATCTTAAAATATATAATTAATAATCTCGATATTATAACGATTTTATATCGAAATTTTATCTCAAAAAATTAATTTAATTATATACAATAATTCGATTAAATTAAATTTATTTATAATATCGTAAAAGAATTAAATAATAATATTTAAAAGAATTTTGAAGCGAAAATAAGCGATATAATCTTTTTAAAAAAAAATGAAAATGATGTTTAAAAAAATTATAACAATTGTCATCTTAAAGACCCCGCGTACTTTTTATAAAATTATGTTTTAAAATATAATTTTATTAATATCCTCGTAACCGTTCAAAAAAAAAAGATCATTGAAAAAAAACATCGCGTTTCAAATAACGTTTATAATTATCGTTAAATCATTATTAAAACTCGTTCATATTTGCTTTTAAATGTTTATTTAATAAAAACATTTTTCGCGTAAAAAACGATTGCGCCCTTTATTATGATATTGTTTATAATTATATTACACTTTTAATAAATTAAAATTATTAATTAAATTAATATTTTTTATAAAGTTAAAGTTATTTTTTTAAGCGAATTTAAATTAAATGAAAATAAAAGTTTTTAATAATAATTTACTTCGCTTGTGTATCGTTTAATAAAGCGAAATTTTGATAATAAATTTAAAAAATATATATATAATCGTCAAAGATTTTAAATAAAAAAATGTGTTAATAATAAAAAAAAATGAAAAAAATTGCGAATAAATAAAAGAAAAATACGTTTAATAAAATCACTTTTGGTGAAAAAAAAAAAAAAAACATCACATTAAAAAAAATGATAATGTTTTATTATAATAAATAGCGCGATAATTTTCTTCTCTCACAATTAAAACATTTTAAAAAAAATTGCGAATAAATAAAAGAAAAATACGTTTAATAAAATCACTTTTAATGAAGAAAAAAAACAATATCATATTAAAAAAAATGATAATGTTTTATTATAATATATAGCGCGATAATTTTCTTCTCTCGCAATTAAAACACTTTTATACATTAATTAAATTAACTCACATATTTCGTTTTATGTTTATTTTATAAATTAAACGATCTATTGAGCTTATAATTAAATAAAATTATTACGAAAAAACTTCGTAAAGAGTCTTCGCTCTTTTAAACATTTTTTTTTTAAATCTTTATTTTATTCGACGTTATTATACGTGAAATCTTTTATTATATAAACGACATAATAATTTAAAAAATTATTATTATTTATTATTTATAAACTTTTATAAAATAAAGAATTCAATACGTTCGAAAGAAAAAAGCGTAAATAATAAAGTTCGTTTGCGTTGAAATTAATATAATACATTTTTATAATAATATCGATGCGCTTTTAACGTGAACTTCATTTTTAAATGTTTTAAATGTTTTTCTTTTAAACGTAATGCTTCGATAAATCAATATAAAAAAAATCTATTAATCGTTTTTGTTATTAAC